>PVIC010034532.1:0-19544 GCA_004025085.1 Thryonomys swinderianus | reverse complement strand
GGGGATCAAACTCGCATCCTTGAGCTTCCAAGGTAGATGTGATACCACGTGCACAACATCCCGAGCCCTGGCCTTCTGACATCACTGAGTTCATCGCCTTAGTAACTACTACCAGTTTGTTATACAAGATGAACTCAGAAACATGGGGATATGCAGGCCAAGGTGACACAGGACCCGTCCTCGGCCTTGCCGCAGTGACAGAGGGGACGGAAACTGAGGCTCCAGTTCACAGAAGAGCTTCCGCTGAGAGGAACGCGGTCAGGGGAGGGGCGTCAGCTTGAGCAGAAGCGCGGAAGGAGGCGGCAGCTGCACTGACGGTCAGCCTGGCGCTGGCGCGGCGCCGCGGGAGGGCCGGAGCTGGCCCTGTGCCGGGGACGCGGCAGCCTTGAGGCTCCTGGGTTTCCGGCGCGTAGTCCTAACGTAAGGCACGAACACGTGGCGGGCAGTCCTTGGCGCCATCCTCTCGCTCCTGCTGTTCCAGTGCGCCCGGTGCTGCCAGTGTGGAAGTGGGGCGGGGAGGGGAGGGCACAGGTCAGGGCCTGAAGCCCAAGGACCCACGTCTCCTGCCCCACGCAGGCGCCGGCCAGGCCCCAGGGCGCGGGAGCGGAGTGGACGCCCGGCCTCGCTCTGGCACCTCCCTCCGTCGGCACCGGGCCGGGCTCGCAGCCCGGAGCCGTCAGGACTCCGCGGAGGCGACTGACCACACCGCCAGCCATCGGGCGAGAACTCGACACCCAGGCCTGTGGCCTCCCCGTGGCTCCGGCTCGGGATGAGCCCCATCCCAAAGCCATCTCGGGGCCCCCCAGGGGCCGCCCCGTTAGCAGGTCACGCAGTGTTGAAAGGGGCTTCTTACGAGCCCCCACGTTCCCCCAATGCCCTCTCACTTGGGAAACTGCAAAGGTTTTATCTTTTCTGTTAGATGAGACTTTTCTGTAAGCTCATGTAATTTACTTCTAAATAATGGCTGTCTACCACCCAGTTTCTTTCTGAACATTTAACAGCTGCTTCTTGTGAACCGGTGTCAGTGGGTTCCTGGCCGCTTCTAGCTACACTTTCCGTGTCTCCTGTCGCTCAGCACTTGAGGCCTTGAACTGATCCACTTACTTACCTTTAGAAAATTACTGGAAGAATCAGAAATGAAGAATGCATTTCACTTGTTTGTCAAAGTTTTTCTTTTTAAATCAAGCAGATAGGGTGGCGTGTAATCCCAGGACCCTGGGGGACTGTGCCAGGAGAATCACAGGTTTGAACCCAATCTGGGCAACTTAGTAACTTTGTGAAGCCTGTCTGAAACCCCCAGCTCAGTGGGAATATCCAGGGTTCCGTTTCTAGTACTGCAAAAGAAGAGGGACACTGGGCATGTAACTCAGTGGTAGAGCATGTACTTAGCATGCAAGAGACCCTAGTTTCAATCCTCCCACACCAAATTGGAGAGAAATCAGAGAAGGTATTAATCTGTGAATTATTTCCTTGGTTCCCGCCAGACTTTTTTTTGAGACAGGGTCTCGCTTTGTAGTTCAGGCTGGCCCTGAACTCGCTATGTAGTCCAGGCAAGCCTCGAACTCAGCGATCCTCCTGCCTCTGCCTCCTTAGTGCGGGGATGACAGGCATGAGCCACCGTGCCCGGCAAGACTACATTTTAACAGCATAAAATTTGTTGTTTTAATTCTTTCAGCAATGAACACTGTAGGCAACTTGGACCAAGTCACATGGCTGGTAGGTGGCCCAGCCAAGTCCCACACTGTTGATGCCCGGGCTCCCTTGGCATCTGCTTGTACACACGGGCTCAGGTCGGGATGCCCATCACCGTCAGGCTTTGGTGTCCACACAGAACTGTGCTCCTTGTCTTCTAATGCACTCTACAGCTCTGGTTCCATCAGCTCCGTCTGTACTAAAGGAGAAGGAAAAACGTGCCAGTGAGCCGTGTAAAATCTCTATCAGCCAGTCATTTCGGGGCTGGTCCTCTTTTGCTTATGATACACTGCGCCCGGTATACTTTTAGATTTTTTTGTTTTTTTTTGAGACAGGGTCTCGCTTCGTAGTTCAGGCTGGCCCTGAGCTCACTATGGAGCCCAGGCAAGCCTGGAACTCAGCAATCCTCCTGTCTCTGCCTCATGAGTGCTGGGATGACGGGCGTGAGCCACCACGCCCGGCACTGTGGTATGTGGCATTGATAGCTGGTGGGCGTGAGTCACTACGCCCAGCATTGTATGTGGTTACCGGGGTTGAACTCAGGACCTCGCACTTGTGAGGCAGGTGCCGAAACCACTGAGCTAAATCTCCGGCCCTGATGTTTAGATTTTTTTGTACTGATATTCGTTAATAGGCACATTGTTTAATTAAAAGAAACTTCATCTGGAGAGAACTTTATGTCTTTGAAAGGATTTTTACCGCTTGAATTATTTATTACAACGAACTTTTCAATACTGTATCGTGTTTTCAGCAGAACCTGTAATTAGTCTCTTGTAATACTTCCAGCGTGGGTCCCATTCTGTTTATTCTAACTAGTCTAGCTACAGGCTCATCATGTTCTACTAGTTTACTCAGAAAACTAATTTTTGGTTTTATGTTGTTCTTTTACTATAAAATTTACTTGATTTCCACTTTGATCTCCTTTATTTCCATTCTCCTATCTGCTTTAGGACTATTCTCACTTGTTATTTCAGTCCTGAGGTAGGCTAGGTGATTCCTTCCTCTTCCTTTTCCCTTCTAAGCATTACTTTAACTATATTTCACAACTTTGGATATTTCTACTTCAGTTTTCATTTAAAATGTTCTTTTGACTTGACTGTGATAATTTGTAGCCTTCAAATATGTGAGATTTTCTAGATATTTCTAGATAATCTTTCACTGTGTTCAGAGAAAATATTAAATCCTTTAAAATTCATTTAGACCTGTGTAGGATGTTGGACAGTGCTCTAGAAACGGCAATAAAAAAAAAATCAAGACAGCTGATACTGTCCAAACTGAGTCTTCACATTGAACCTACTTGCTCTAATATTGATCAAAGTGTACTCAAGTCTTCAGTTCTAGAGTGAGTTGACTATTTCTCCTTCTTTTAGGTTTATTTCTTGCCTTCCTAACAGTGATCATTTATCATTATAAACATGACCTTTCCTTTGGTACTGGGGATTGAACTTAGGAACTTGTGCTTGCAAGGCAGGTGCTGGAACCACTGAGCTAAAGCCCCAGCCATGAAATGACCTTCTTTAATCATTATTAATTTTGTTTTACAATCTATTAATATACCCACTCTAAATGTTTTTAAAAAAATTGTTAACATAAAAGATTCTTCTTTTTATTGTAGGCAGCATATATAGTCAGATGTCTTTCCTGCTACTACCACAAAAGACTTGACTGATTCGTATAGTAGATATTTTTCTCAGTTTGGGAATCCAGCAAGTCATGATAAGAACGCTCAGCTTTGTGTCTTCCTAGGGTGGAACACACTGGGCTGTGCAAGACGCCTCGTTCACAGAGGCCTTTGACCCCCGTGGGAGGGGCAGCAGCCTCATGGCCTGGTCACTCGCGGGAGGATTCCTTTGTGTCTTTACCATCTTGGCAACACATGGATCTTTAGCAACGTATTTTTCTTTTTTATCCTGATGATCTTTCATGGATTAAGCCATGAACATCTAATAGTATCATGTGGTTGGATTAAACCTACCATCTTGTATGTTTTGCTTTCTCTCTTTGGTTGTGTTTTAGGTGGGAAAGTAATATTTCTCTATTCTTTTTTTTGAGACAGGGCCTCGCTCTGTAGTTCAGGCTGGCCCTGAGCTCACTATGGAGCCCAGGCAAGTCTCAAACTCAGCAATCCTCCTGCCTCTGCCTCCCGAGTGCTGGGATGACAGGCATGAGCCACCATACCCGGCATTTCTCTATTCTTCAGTAGTGCAGATCTACTTTGATTAGTGTTCTGTGTATGAATTCTTTCAGGAGAAGGGTTCTTGAAAAATATTTGAAAAGAATAGCAATCAGGCAATGAGTAGAAAAATAGTACAGTGAGGCAACAAATATTTACTGTCCTCTGATTTCTCCTTCATAAATAAAGGCCCCATTTACAAGGGTCCACACAGGTCAGAGCCCAAGCTGCAAACTGTACCCAGGGCCTCGGTGGTGCTGGCCCTGTCATGCTCAGTCCACTTCAACTGGTATCAGGGCTGTGTGGAGCGTGGGAAGGAGAGGGCTGTTCCTTAACTTCCAGCTAGGCCCTTGAAGCAATCCAGCTGTTCTTATAAGATGAAGGCAGATTTCTGAGACATAGACGGCAGTGTGCAGACAGATGCCCATGAGACACCCAGCCAGCCACGGGGACTCCAGGCTGTAACCCAAGGCTGGGAACTGCGAGAGCAGGCTGTCTGTCCCCTGACACTGCCGAGGGAGCCCCGCTGGTGCCTCTTTCAATCCAGTCACATTCTGCCCGCACTTTTGGATCTCAGAACTGAGAGAGGACCCATTTCTGTTTTTTAAACCACCAGATTTGTAGCAATTTGTTAGTGCAATGCAAACTGTGGCAACCTGCCTGCCTTGGCCTCAAGATTCCCTGACGGCCTATTTCTCATTCTCCCTTAAGTCTTAGTGTTTAAACTGCACACGGTAATCACTTTTTTATTTCAGGACATTACCAAACTAGTAGCAAAGTCTATGGGTAAACAGGAAGGCATTTAAGAGGCCAATGCTATTTGAATCCATTTACAAATGTGGGGCTCCAGGACTCAGTCTACCTGTGAGATGCATTAAAGACACTTAATCCTAATCCCAATTACTGAGTATGTTTAAACTAATAGTTTACAGTTTAAACTTTTAGTCACACCGAACAGCTGCTAGAGCCGAAAGATAATCTTTCCACCCAGCCCCCATGCAGAAATGGTAAACCAAAGCCCTTATCTACATTGGAAGTGTTTCCGACAAAGTTCTTGTACAGGTACAAATTTACCACCGGCTCTTGCAATGAGATGTCACCTTGTCTTCTGTTTCCTGGGGATTCGCGGCTGCCACTGTCACACTTGAGGTGAGAAGGCGACACTCAAGCTCGGATTCCAGCTGCTCCCAGCCAGACCCCGCTATACGCCTCACCTCGTCCCGCTGCCCGGGCTCTCCCAGGCCCGCTCCTGCCACAGCGCCTCGACCGCGTCAGCTTCGGTCATCCCGGGGTTCTCGCGTGCCGTGTGACCTGTACTCGGTGAACACAGGTTAGCGGGCTCCATCACAACGCACAGCATCTACCGCACCACACTGCCTCCAGGACCACACCGAACCCAGCTGTCTTCCGCCAGGGATGCTCTGCAGCTGGAGCTTCCAGAGCTCCCTTCGCCCCGCCCACACCCAGCATGCACCGCGCAGGGCTGGGCCCCACCCACACCCAGCATGCACCCAGCAGGGCTGGGCCCCGCCTCTGCCTGGAAGGCTCCTCGCATGCCTCTGGGCTGGGCAGAACACCCGTGGGCCCTCCGCGCCCAGCTCGCCCCGAACCCCACCTCAGCCCGGACCCCGTCCTCTTCCTTGCCTCTCTTCGTCTTCCTACCACTACTTACAGGGAATACATTTGACCTTTTGTTGGCTCCTCTGCCCAGCAAGATCACAAGCTCTCCAAGGACAAGGTCTCATCTCCCTGCTGCTAGAGGACCTGAAACAGCCCGCCACAGCGTCAAGTAAGTGTTGAAAAAAATAAAGTTACGACTCCCACGCTCCTCCCCCTTTTACACAGAGTTCTTGGGTTGAAAATAAAAGCAAAAGACCACTACACATTAGTTTGTCAACATTAATGCCCTGGGTTTATTTTGTGAGAATTCTATCACAATTTTTCCAGGTGGGATTAAAAACTTTTAAGGATAATGTATGCCATTGGACTGGGCATTCAGACTTCGGTACTGACAAAGCACTAGTAGTAGTCTGTTAAGTACCATTCTCTTCACAGAAGAGAGGTCAAATATTTCCAAAGGAAGGCACCCGATATTTGTGGTTCTGGCCTTTCAGCCTTCTGGAGAATCTTAAAAGGAAAAAAGCTGGCTGGCTGTTTTTAAAAACTGGAATGATGATACACGTACAGCAATTACTGCATTCTTCTCCCTTATATCCTTTTTGTAAGAACAAGTAAAGAATGAAGTCTTTTAAACAATTCGACAATAAAAAAGTACAATTTTTGTGCTAAAAAAGGGCAAGACAACATAAACTCCAGTTATAAGGACTCCGTTGCATACTTGATTTAACACTTTTTGGCGTGGAAGGAAATGGGACTACTGGGCTGTTTGTAGAGCAGCAACATAACATTAGTGCTTTTAAGTACCAGAAAGGACCCACGGCTCAGTGGGTGAGTGGGGATGGGAAGATTCAAGAGACTTCATTTTTAGCTTGTTACTTGTCCTAATGATAGACCAGGAAGATCCCCATTTAACAGTACATTCCCCATTTTTAAAAAACTGATGCCTTTTTTTTTTTGTAAAGTTCTGTATGTATGTCACCATTTTTTTTTCACATGATACACAGAAAACTCAAGGACCCAGAGGGGAACCAAGTTATGTTATACCATTTACAAAATACCAAGGAGTCCACAGCTACCTAACACATTTACTACAGCACAGGAACCAATGAAGGTACAGTGTACAAAAAACTGTAAACACGGCACAATAAATAGATAAACAGCAGGTTCCGCACCATGCACGTGATGTGATGACACCTCATCTCTGTACAATCTCACATCTCACACTCTTTGTTGCAATTTATCACCCCCCCACCCCCCTCCCCAAGTGCAAAGCATCACAAATGAACATTTCTGTATTCAAGTAACATATATACAAGGGTATTACAAATATGCAGTACTGTACAGATAATTGCTGTATTCTTAATTTACAGATGTTGATTTTTTTCCTATTAACAGTAAGAAAAGAAAAACTGAAGCATGAGAGATGAGCATCGCTGTTGAGTCCCCACAGCTGCCACAGCACGCGCGCGCCGCGCTCCATCATCTCTGGCACTCACAATGCTACTGCTGCATAGCACCTGGCCGGGCGAGCGCCCGCTCCCCAGGGAGCTACGTCACCTCCATTGCTACTGTATTGTCTGCTATGCTGTTCAGCGTCGGCTTTTCTGATTCGTGATTTTCCCTGTCGAAAAAGTTCAACTGATTACTTATAGTATGCAAACTGAGCAAACCAAAAACATTTCAATACGAAGTTTAGAAAGAGTTGACAAGAAATCTGACTCTGATTAAAGAGCAGGGAAAGGAATATGGCCCTTTTTGGTTCATAAGCTAGTTGGAAAACAAGGTAAAAAGAAGTACTATTTTGCAGGCCATCCCCAGAATTTTCCTTGTGTGAAAAGATTTCCCCTTGTGTTCAAATTATAGCTATCCTCTGCACACTTAATTTGACAAGCAGATAAGGCTTTAAGAAACCTCTAGAACTACTTTCATCTATTATCTGCAGTATTCTAACATTAACTTTTCACTTTTAAGTTTGTTTTCTAATGAAACTAAAAATGCTCATCTTTCTTTTTCTGTTTCTTTCCTTGTAAGACAGTAGGACTTCAGTTACCATTTTAAAACAGCCTAAGAAAAATTCTATTGAAATTATCTACTGAAACAAAGTGAGCACAAAACTGAACTGGTGGGCTGGAAGGTTGGCTCAGTGGTTCCGGTGCCTGTCTCGCAAGCGCAAGGTCCTGAGTTCGATCCCAGTGACCACATACAATGCTGGGCGTGGTGACTCACGGCCATCAGCAATCAATACTACATACCACAGTGCTAGGTGTGGTGGCTCACGCCTGTAATCCCAGTACTCGGGAGGCAGAGGCAGGAGGATTGCTGAGTTCGAGGCTTGCCTGGGCTACATAGTGAGCTCAGGGCCAACCTGAACTACAAAGCGAGACCCCATCTCAAAAATAAAAACAACTCAGGAGGCAGAGACAGGAGGATTGCTGAGTTCGAGGCTTGCCTGGCTACATAGTGAGCGCAGAGCCAGCCTGAACTACAAAGCGAGATCCTGTCTCAAAAAAAAAAAACCAAAAAACTGAACTGGTATAAATTCTGTAGTAAGTCTTTATTTACAATAGGGCAACCTGGCATACCAATAAATGGAAGCTTCTTATTAAAAATACAGTAATTACTGGCTCACACCTGTAATCCCAGTACTTGGGAGGCAGAGGCAGGAGGACTGCTGTGAGTTTGAGGCTTGCCTGAGCTACAGAGTGAGCTCAGGGCCAATAAATAAAAATATAATAATTAATAGATTCCTGATTTAAGATCTAAGTTGAGAATTTGAACCAAAAGGTATAGTGAATATTGCGTATGATTTCAGTATTTCTTAGGATAAAATACACAATTTTTTTTACCTTTGGATGAAAGGAGTCTTTAGAGAATACTTGTTCGTAATGTTTTCTATTGCTTCTTTATGTAAACAGTTTAAATAGAAGCAATATTCACTATACTGTTTGGTTCGAATTCTCAACAAATACTGACTTACAACATTATTGTATTTTTAATAAAAAAAAGCAGGGCTCAGGGGCACAAGCCTATATTCCAGCTACCTGGAACTTAAAGCAGGTACAAGTTTAAGGCCAGCCGAGGAAACTTCGCAAGTCTCTGTCTCAAATAAAAACAGCCCAGCCCTGGTTGCTCAAGTGGTACAGTGTTTGCCCACTATAAGGCCATAGGTTTGATCCCTGGCACTAGAAAGGAAAAAAGGGAGAGAATGGGAGAACGCCCCCCTACCCCGCATACATACATAAAAATAACAATACAGAGCAGAGCTAGATTTAAGCTATTATAATTTTTCAGACATTTTAGGCTTAATTACTCACCTTGGAACTGAATCTACTGAGGATGAAGATGGGACTTTAGAGACTTGACAGTTTGCTGCGGCAGCCAGCTTTAAGGCAGATGACGGAACAGCACTTAAAGTCCTAGGTATATGTCGTGCATTCATGGGGGCAATAGAGTTTACAGTGGCAACTGATGAAGGTACAGTTAATCGAATGTTGTTCCCAAACAGAACCTGAGTTGTTGCAGAATTGGCAGCAGTTACTTGATGACTCAGTGCACTGTGGGAACTTGAAGTCTGTGTAATATTTGAAGGCTGTAACAAAGCTGAACCTGCTGTTGATGGACTTGTATGTACAAGTGCTGTTGGCGTAGTACTACTGAGGTGTAAGCCCTTGTATACTCCTGGAGAGAAGAAGGAAACGTCAAATACTGAAACTGCAGTTTGTACTACACAAATATGTATGTTTACAGTACATAATCCCACCATACAGATTTATAATCAGAGCAGTGTCCATGTCCTTACTCTCACCTGAGGCTGGAAGGACGCCATTCACCCCGATGCCAAGCACCACATCGTCCTTCATCTTGAATCCCATCAGCTGTTCTGATGTCATCAAAGCAGAAGCAGCAAATTGAGCACTAGCAGAATCCAAAGTCTTAGAAACAAAACCCTTAAAAAGAAATACAGAAACCTAACTAGTATAGTTTACTCTCAAATGCTATACAGACTAACTACAGATCAGCTCAGGTGTAAATGAAAACAGCAAAGCCCCGAGATCTCTCCATGGAGGGATGAGAATTATATAACTCAAGAGTTATGGATTTTAACCCTCATATGTGATAATACATGTACACAGTTACCAAGATATGCCCTTGGTAAGGTAGAGACTACAAACATGCTAACAAAAACATTTCAGTGCTCTGCAACTACATACAATGAATAAAAGATTATGTAAACGATCCCCTAACCTGCACAAACCCAAACCCTTTGGGATAACAAGGTAGCTGTCTCTTAAGAAATGGAAGTAACAAAATATGAAATCCTAATTTATCCTAGAAATGGAGAGGCCCCTTGAAGTTTTACATTTTTCCTCTAAGAATCTTGGAGACTCAAATCTTAGCCTTTAAGCTCTGAATGTGCCTAAATGGCAAATATTTACCATACTTTAGGTTGAAGAGTGATTTCTCAAGGATGAGAGGCTATTCTAGTATAATCTTTTTTAACTGTAAAAATGTAAATGCCTAGGGATAAGGAACTGCATGGAATTATGCATTAAGGAGGTGCATTAACAGACTATAGGCCAGACTGGAGGAGAGCATCTTCATCTCATTCATCTATGCTTTTTATACTGCTTTTAAAATAGGGAGCAGAGGCAACAGCTTCCATACTCACCTGTAATGTTCTTTCTAAACCCTGTATATTCAGGTGAAAGCCACTTTGCTGCTGGTTAGATGCAAGGTTCTATGACAACAGTTGGTAATTAGAGATGAACTCTGGTGGGAAAATGAGGGATAATCATTTAAGACAGACAAATCCCTCACCTGTGAAGTGTTGGTGGAGGAATTACTATTTGCTTGCTGTTGCTGTATTTGTGCAAGCTGCTGTTTCTGCATTAGTGCCAGTTGCTGCTGATGCTGCTGGTATTGTTCGGCTGTAAATGCTGAACATAACACAAGGAAACACTTTATAAAAATACACAGCTCTAACATACATCTTTAAAATACTAAAAATCCCACATTTAAAAAAATTTGTGTAAAATTAAAGCATTTAATAAAGACTCATGATCCTCTAAAGATTACTTCCAAGTGAAAATTTCGGCATTTTTTGCCTCCACATTTAACCAAAGTAGCTTCATTTTAAAGAAAATGAAAATTAAGCTTTCTGCATTAAATATAGGAAAGAGAACTGCTCACTTCCCAAGTTTCAACGCCATTAGTTTTGTAAAGCTGCGACACTTGTGCTAGACAGTGTAGGAAAGTAGTTATCAGCTTTTTTTAATCCTTAGATTTGGAATTCAATTTTGCACTGAGCTTGAGAAGAAATCTGAGAATTACCACTTGGTTTCATTTTATCCATTTTATCTTCCCAATGCATTCAGATGATTCCTAATAGTTCTGTGTACAAATACTACTATGTATTGTCTATTTTAGTCATTACAAAGATTTCCTCTGTAGGAGAGAGAAAGTTACTGGTTTATTACCTTTTTATAATTTTTAAAGAAGTCATCCTTTATAAGTTTAACAGGAAGAAAAAGGCTCCAATGTTAAGGTCAGTCAATTATTTTTCCCCACCCAATTAACCCACCTGGAAAAAATCCAGTCAATAAGAACGGAGTTGTTTATGTTGATTTACTGTACAGAATGATGTCTGAGGAAAGACACTGTGTTATGCTACTTATGTTTGTCTATGGAGAGCTCAGTTCTAAAAAAAACAAACAAAAAAATGTTCATTTATTACCCCCAAAAAGTGTGTGCAGTTCAAAAAAAGGAAACCTTTTTCTTTTCCTTTTGCCAATTAAAAAAAAAAAAAAGCACATACAATCGCAATACATCTGACTTTAAAGGCTTCTTTAAGAAGCCCGCGATATGTGAGTTAGAATTATTTTAAAACAAAAAGGTTATCTATCATGCATCCCTGGCTACCAGGGAATCAATAAATCATGCAACTTTCCTTGATCTAAAGTTTAATGTTTTTACTGTCACCTCATTTGTTGCTTAACTATTGGTAACTTATAGTTAAAATACTTCATCAAGTTTTAGAATTTTTACTTTTAACTATCTTCTGTGATACTGTTTCTGCCTGGTACAACTAGAAAATATTTAGGTAACAAATTCCACTATATTTTGAGTAAATCAGAAAATTGTGAAATAATACTCAGGAAGGCCTTAGTGCCTACACAAGTTCTTATACTTGAGCTGATCTAAGTTCTTGGGCTGTAACAGCAAAAAATAATTTCTTATTGGAAAAATGTACTAATGATTTTCTTTTAATATGTGTATGCTGCATTTGTTTAAATGGTATCTGTGTTTTGATGAGTTCCTTTTCTTACTATGTTTGTAACCCACAGACCTGAAATGTACAGGGAAGATATTAGGGTGATATTATTACTATCAGGAAGTGATGCCTAAACACTGAAATAACAGTAAATTTCTGTTCATATGGCCAGTTCCATGTAACAGAAATGTGTTCGATCAAAACTTTTAAGAAAACCTACAAAAGTGAACCCTACCCTGCGAGAATATTCAAAGTGAGCCTAACAGTTACCTAATGCGTACAAAAATAAAACAAGAAACAATCATTTAACCCTTAAAGGTCTTTGATTCATTAGCTATTTTGACTGGTAGGCTTTTGAGAGTTAAACTTCTTAAGTTTGAGTGTGTTACCACGGCTTGATTTTCTAAGTAGGAAATAGTAATATTTTTTTTGGTATCAGAGATCAAACTCATGACTTTGTGCTTGTGAGGCCAGTATTCAACTGACTAAGCTAAATCCCTGGCCCTAAACTTTTAAAAAGTGGAACATTTTTGAAAAGTTGGCTCATCTTAATAGAAATAATAATTCAGCACTCAAGACCAATATATAAAATTACATTCATCTGAATGAAAATATTCTTTTGCAAAATTTTGGTGGTGTTTTAATTAAAAAATTTAGTGATTATTATTGAATATCAATTTTGAATTAAGTTCAAATACTTATATCTGTATTTAATATCTAAGTCTGGGCAATTTTGTTTTTTAATAATTATTAGCTTCCTAATATAAATTTAGAAGTAAAAGTTCAATGAACACTGAAGTCATTATTCACTGTTTGTTATGTTTTGTTTAAGTCAGCCTATTTCTTAAGTACTGCTGTAGTGGCCAGTAAAGGAATTCTACCTGAGTGTGGGTGGTAAATGATCCAGGACAGTGGTGGCAAACCCGCCAGAGCCTTCAGTGATACCAACAGCCCACTATCGCACAAGGCTGTGGGTTCACCACCACTGCTCCAAGCAGTCAGCAGCGATGGAAATAAAAGCCAGGGTGAGGGGCCAAGAAACCTTGACTTTTCAGTTGTTAGCTCAATAAACAGCTGGGAATTCTTAACCAAGTTATTTAACTTTTTGTGACTTGGAATCTTTATTTAAATGGACAGGATTAAATTGTGATTATTAAGGCCGTTTTTCAAGTATAAGGTGCTAAGATTTTAAAAAAGTCCTTCAGAATATTAGATTCCAACCCAAAGAAGGATCTGTGATGAGCAGAAGCCTGGATTAGTTAACAACTGGGCAAATACAACCTGGACTGAGTACTAATATTTACATCAAAAACACTGAGCACTCAGTCATGATCCCATTAAATTCAAAAGTACAACCCTATCAATAAATGGAAGACAAAAACAATCACACCACTTTAATCTCTATGAATGTATCTATAATACACCAAGGAACAAAGTTTTTGTTAACATCTACTTCCAGGCATGGGGTGATAGTCAAGTTTATAATTCACATCAAGACAGGAAGATATTAATTACAGAGAGATGATCAATCTAGAATAGAACCACTAGTGGTTCTAGCACCTGCCTCACAAGCACAACGTCCTGAGCCCCATTTCTGGTACCAAAAAACCAAAACAAAACCAAACCAAAACAAAAAACCAATAAACAAACTGAGGTCAGAACTGATCCTTAGTAATTTTCCTCCTATAACCTTATAGTAGAGATCAAGAACGTTCCCCCGTTCCCCATGAAGTCACAGATACTCAGTAATAGAAGGGGGGGGGGGAAATCAATGAAATACAGCATTTTTTAAATTTAAAAACAGACAAAAATTCAAAAATTCTGTTTTACATTTTTATGTTTAGACTTACAAGAAATAATTCCTTTTTTTGGAGACAGGGTCTTGCTTTGTAGTTCAGACTGGCCCAGAGCTCACTATGTAGCCCGGGCAAGCCTTGAGCTCAACAATCCTCCTGCCTCTGCCTCCCGAGTGCTGGGATTACAGGCTTGAGTCACCACGCCCAGCACTGTAATGTGGTTACCGGATCGAACTCAGGGCCTTGCGTTTGCGAGGCAGGCGCTGGAACCACTGAGCTAAATCTCTGGCCCCTGAAATAATCAATTTTTATGTACCAACATCATGAGTCACTTGAGAATCTTTAAAAATCCTCCAATAAGAGAAACTGGCAGACATGAGTCCATACAGTGGGGAAAGAGTCAAGTGTGGATGTGATTCAAAGTAGAAAATACTCAGTAGGGCTGGGGCTAGGAAAAGAGGCACGACAGAACTGTTACCATCTGAAGGAAAGGACAATGTTGGCAAGCAAGAACCCTTAGTATGCTTCCTTAGTAAAACCTGAACATTTAAATTTAAGGGTGTAGCTTTTAAAAGGCTGAAAACAGAAAACTTTCTAACCAAGATCCCCAAATTTAAAGTAATGTGATCTGCCAAGCTGCTGAATTTTCCCTCATCAGAAATATTTAGGCAGAAGTATGAAACCACCTTTGTTTCAGCAGCCTGGGGCAGAAATTTTTAAGAAGTTTTGGACTCCGTAGCTGGAGCAGAATGCTGAATTGCTCAAAGGAGTAAGTAGGAGGGACAGGTGCTTAAAAAGAATTTCAAAATTCAGCTAGGAAAATGGAGTCTAGATTATTAAAAAATACACTTGGTTAAGAACAAACAAGCTTAATGTGTCACCACTTAAAATCCAAGGTACTCAAGAGGCTAAAGCAGGAGGATTCTAAGTTTGAGGCCAGTCCAGGCAACTTAGTGAGACCTTGGTCAAAATTAAAAAATGAAGTCCCTGGCTTTAATCTCTGGCATCATAAAACAAACAAAAGGAATAAATATCAAACCCCAAATCTTATTTTAAAAAACAGTTCAAATTAGAAATTTCTTTGAGCTCTTTTTAGTTCCAGGGAGAGCACTAATGGAAGAATAAACCCAAAGTTTAAAGATGAGACCATGCAGTTCCTACTTAGTGAGCTTGAACTGAGAGCTTTCGCAAGCTGAGTCACCCAAGTCTGCTGTCTTTCTGCTGGCCACGGATGACTGGAGTGTGAGGGTATCTGGAGTCAAACAGTCACTCTTGCACATCACTTGGCAACTGCATAAACACTAGCACCTGTTACTACAGAAGCTGCTCCAGACTCCGCTACAGATGCTATGTGACAGATCACTTTCTACACTGCAGCTTTCTCAGTTTAAAAATATTTAAATAAAGAGTAAAGTCCTGCAGATTTACAATATTAATAATTAAAATGTTCAGTGCTCTTGATTCTTTTTCTCAGTAAGAATAAAATTACAAACTAAACTGCATTAAGTTGTATCTATACAAACTTAGAACACATATTCCTAGCCACAGATCTTCTATTCACTTAATAGCAAAAAAATCTTATCATTAGCACATATATGTGAGCTTAGAAAAATGACTTAAAATGCTGATGCAATTTCCTTGGGAACTAGAAATTCAAATCCTGAATATATATCATTGTGGCTTAAAAATCATTTTCTTTTTTTAGTCCTTCTGAATTATATCACACACTCATATAAAAGTTCTAATTATGTAAAAGGCATTAACACTTATTTGATACCACACAAACATACAGAAGTGAACACTCAGCCACTGAACAAGGTTTCAAAGCAATATGGATTTTTAAAATTCAAAACCTGTATTTGGAAACTGTTAGTCATAGTAATCATTAAAAATAAAGTTTATCCTTTATTTAAGTCCTTTTTGAAAATTTAGTCCTTGAGCTCCTAAATTTGCGATCAGTAGATCTTCCCAAGGTCCTCACGCTATCCTGCTGCCACGCAGAAGCCAGCTCAGCAGCGCCCTCTCCTGGGGGAGACTCTGTGATTCCTCAGGACACACTTTTGCTTGTACCACTTTGCACAATGGCCAGACTAAGGTGCAAGCAAAAATGACTCTGAGCACATCAAAGAGAGGCCATAAAAATCACTGTGCTAGAATTCACTCAACTGGGTTAGAGATTTAGCTCAGTGGTTCCTGCACCTGCCTAACAACGCAAGGTCCCTGGTTTGTCCCTGTCTCTGGTTCTATCCCCAGTAACCACATAGAATAATACTGGGCGTGGTGACTCACACCCACCAGCAATCAGCACCACACACCACAGTACTGGGTGTGGTGGCTTACCCCTGTAATCCCACCACTCCATGAGGACTGCTGAGTGTGAGGCTTGCCTGGGCTACATAGTGAGCTCATCAGGGCCAGCCAGAATTACAAAGCAAGATCCTGTCTAAAAAAAAAAAAAATTCACGCAATTTACTAAAACAAACACTCTTAGTATTTTCAGTTACAATCTCCTATTTTAAAATGAGAATAACACCTCACACTTGATTATTAAGAAAAAGGAGTCAGCCCAGAGGGGATAGCTAGATTACTTTTAAGCATAAATTTTTATAACAATTGAGTAACAAAATGGCTACATTATAATAACACATAATGGATTAAGGAGCAGAGAAATTGGTCAAGTGACTTGCATTTGATATACTGGGTCACATCAGAAGAGTCAAAATTAAGCTATAAAAACTCCTCTGGAGAGGGCCCGATGGAAATGCTTGTGTTTCAGTAAACTCAGAGCACCTAACGATGATATTGGGGTCACACCAAATCAGGGCTTCTTTAGTCTAAGTACTAGATGAAGAAGTTTCGTTTCTATCTGGGAGCCATGCTATATTCAAAAAGGATTGATACTATAATGAGATGCTTAATGTATGGATGAAGTAAAATCAGACAGGGGCACTGCAATAAAACAGCAAAGAAAATAACTTCTCCTGACCTAGGCTCATTTCTAGAGAGCACATGCTTTCAGAAGAAATGTGTGATTCTGTACAACATGTAAACTGCTAAATTTTCTAATTTTTTCCTCGAGGAACCTACAGTTGAATTCACTTAAATGCACATATGACATAATTACACTGAATTTTGCAGAACATAAAGAGAAAGCTTTAGTCTCTGGGACAATGACAGGTATACAAGGATAGTGTTACCCTAGACATCTATTCACCAAAAACACAGGAAAATCTAGCAAAATTTAAGAAAAAATTAAGAACAAGTGCAACAGAAAAACGCTGGTAAGCCCATACTTTTTAAAGTGTACACAGAGGACAGGAACTGATTCAGAAAAATTCCAATGGCGAGTAAAGATGTTTCCCAGCTAAGTTCGGTAACAGTACCCTCTGCACACTCTTGGGTGGACAAATCGAGATGTCGAGACGTCTTACAACAAACGGGTCCTGACGTGCCTACTCAGGCAGCAAAGTCAGCCCCATTCGGGGAGGTGTGAGGCACCCTGGGCAGGGACACCTCAGCTTCTCTACAGGGCAGGGAAGGTGCAGACTGATGAAACGTGGCTGATTTTCAAGAAATCTCAAGCAATAATAGATAGCTTTAAAAGCCTAATTATCAAGAAAAAACTACTGTAGTTCATGCTTTTAAAACCTTCATACATAGTTAATGTGAGTCTTCATACTGAGAAGTTCATTTTGACTTTTATGACTACACAGCAGAGAAACTGGCCTTTAGTGATAAAGACATAAAAATTAATGGAGTTATTAATAATCTGTTAGTCCTCAGAAAATCTGCTTATCTTGAAGGTGTTTTCTGGAAATGTGGTTATTTTTCTAACAACCTAAAAGACTTTTATTTCACAGAAGTGCTTTTTTGTAACCACCAAAGTAATTCATGGAGTATTTTCTATAAGCCTTTAAAAGCAAAATTTCCTATTTATATGGTGGTTCACCTATAACCTTAAATAGATGACTGGAGAATAATACCCTTAGAGTACTTTCAAAAATCTGCATTTGTTACCTAAAAAACCTGTAATAATACCCTTCAACAGTGAATTTCTCTTATCTGTATGCCTCAAACAGTACACAGTTATATGTTAAAACTGAAAGATTTAACACAGCATTTTACACACTTCACAATGTAAATGCAATAAATTAGATGTTGCCTAAATAGGTAAAACCACCTTTAACTTAAATATTTCTCTCTGAAAATTTAAGTTTCTCTTATAAAATCTTCTGAATTATGGTGTGAGCATGTAAAGTTACGCATACTTGACTTGCTATTCTCTGTTTAAGCAGATTAGATAATGACGGGACCTGCTCAAGTATAAAAATGTTAACATGTGGCCCATTTTCTTTTTACATTGTTTGAAAATATACCTGATGAATTTTCACAAACTGTACCCAGGAAACATATGTCACACAGATAGATACATACTCCTATAGCAGCAGTACTATTGAAGAGTATCCACATAAAAAAATCACTTTTAGCCACAAATGCAACAGACCTCATCTTGAAATGTACAGGCCCAGTACTTCCACAGACATAGACAACACATGCCAACATACCAAAGTGTGCTGAACTGCTGCTACTTTTACTGTGCGTTGAGGTACTGCATGTCTGGGTCCCAGGTTGTGCTGTGCCTGTCCGATTTATACTCCTGTACAATTTCCTACTGGAGAGTTCATCATTGTCACTGTCATGTAGTGATGGTGTCCGAGGCCTAAAATGCCGCCATCTACATGATTTGATATTGACTAGTATCTGACTGAGGTCTTTAGAGAAAGAGGTGTCCGAGGTATTTGTTTCTGAGGTATTGGCAAACTGATTGACTGGAGAAGGTCGTCGTGAGGAAAGCATTTCCCAATCCAGATGGCGAAATATACTGTCATAATCTGAATGAGCTCTGTCCAGTAAGACCCTATTAGAGATGAAACAAAAAAGCTATTCAAATAAAAAAGATTTACAGTATTTTTTGAGCCCAACCCTTCAAGATGAATAAAAACATACTAAATATTTAAAAGCTATAAAGATGTTTCAGTTTTGGGCTCTTTTAGGACAAAATTTCTGACTAAAGTTCTTTTTGAAAAAAAAATCAAACTATGTCTCAACTAGATTTGCACTTTGTTTTTAATGTGTTCTGCAGGCCTTTCCCCTCTACATATAAACTTCTCATGCAAAGGCACTTAGTGCACAATGGAGTTCTATTGTGCACAGAAGAGCAACAGCATCCTGACACCCTTGGGATGTCAAGATTGGGTCACAGGCAGATCCTTGTCATTGAGAACTTCACGGATTACATTACTTACCGTGAAAGTTTTAGGTCTACTTAATGCTTCAGGGGCAGTTTCTTTAACTATTGTGTGCCAACATAACTTACACATCTTCATTTATTGCATTTTCAAGCATTATATCCCTTGATAATTTATCTGAGGCAATCTTGGGAGAGAGAAGCAAAGCTACTCTATCTGGGACCTATTAATAAGTTATATACTGTGTGTGTTTAGGCTGTTTCCAAACCAAGTGGCAAAGTGGCAAATTAGTTGAGATCAGTAAACAGGAACCAATATACTGGTTAAACTTTAAATCTGATTACCCCATTGTCTCAAATACCCCGCTGGTAGAAAGAGAGAAACACTTTACCTTCCACCGCGCCCAACCCGTCTTCGTGCAAATCCAATACACCTTTGGGGCACAGTAAGAGTAGTTAAGCAGTATCTATATCGCACATCCCCTAATCCTCCATCCTTAGGACTAGTCCAAGGCCAGTTGCCAGTTTGGTCTAAGTGAGGCTTAAAGAAACAAACCCGGAAAGCATTATTTTATTTTGCAGTTAAAGGCAGATAGTCTATTTACAAAGAAAGTCTGAAACTTACAGCATAGTACTGACAGCCTGCTTTCCTACGGAAAGCAAAAGGACCATCAGGATCATTCTCTTCCTCAGCTTCTGAAGAGCCAGACAAAACCTTCAATAAAATACATCAAACAGGTCAAA
>PVIC010034531.1:0-12532 GCA_004025085.1 Thryonomys swinderianus | reverse complement strand
TTAGACATACAGATTGTACATATTTATGAATGGATTGCTGTTTTTATGAAATTAGAACATCAGTACAAAATTTGTAAAATAGAAGTGAACTGAATTGTACTTCTGCATCTCTGGGGCTGTCAACATGTGGGTGAGCAGCAGAGGCTGGGTCTGGCTGGAAGCCAGTGAATTCCCTGCTGGGCTCTATCTGGGCTCTGGGAACCTGGACAGTGTACCAAGGGTACATCCACCTGGAGAGCTTGTAAGAATGTAACCATCCAGGCAGTTACTCCTACCTGGAATGTTTTCATCTTAAAATGACGATATTTTCTTCCACTCATGAATCTAACATTAAAGCTCAGGTAAATTGAAAGACTTTGAGAAGCTGTAGCTCTATAGTACATTTAGCATGGTCTAAGCTGTATCCTAACAGTTGAGGCACTGACTGTCTCAGCTATTTTTCCATCTAATCAGCTTTGGCACCGATCTGAAAAGTCCTCCCATGTGTGTTCTGAAGTCACAACATCAATTCTGTTATGGCTTATATCTAGATGTCCCCTCATGTGATCTCAGGTGGGCCCTCTGGAAGGTGACCAGATTATAGAGGTGTGTAGTTGACTTAGTGTGAGGAAGTGTGATCGGGTGGAGAGAGGCGGGTCACTGGAAGGATTCACTTCTCTCCTGGTCCTCCCTTTTCTTTCTTGCTGCTTCCCTGCCACCACTCCCTGAGCAACCCTGCTCAGCTCTCCCACATCATACATTTCTGCCATGCTCTCTTGCCTTGAAGCCAGCTAACGATGCACCAAAAAGTGAACCAAAATAAATCTTTCCTTCTTTAAAGGCATCAAGTCCTGTGTCTCACCAATGAGGAAAGTGACTAAGGCAGCGTAGCTCCTCAGATGGCTGAGATGCTATTCATGTGGGAACATCTTGCTGCTGGAGAGTCTGACTTATCCAAGGGGACTCTGGATATGGAGGGAGATGCTGCAGGTCTCAGGGAGGACAAGTGGGGTGTGGCTCAGCTAATACAGCCCTGCCTCAATCCCAGGCACCACTGAAGGGACATCTTGCAGCTGGTGAGAACTGAAGGCACTATCCTCAGTGGACAGAACCAGAGTGAGCAGAGACCCTGTTTCCACAGGATTCCTTGGTACTTGCTAATGAATGTGGTATGATCCATATAGCTCTGGCAGCCATCTTGAAACCTTGAGATACCTTGACACAACTGAGACAAGGGCAGCTTTGAGTGGACAGATGGGTGCCCTCCAGTGGGCCCTGGAGGCATGTCATCTGTTGACCTGGTCCTGGGTTGTGTTTTTCGACTTCTTGTTATAGGAACAGATTTTTCTGTCATATCCAAACATATTCTAACTGACCCAAGGTGAAACCTGTAGACTACTATACATGTGAGAAGAAACAAGCATTCTAGAAACCAAAAAGCATATGCCCCCAAAAAGTGATGAAAACTATAAAACTTCACTAAAGATCAAGGAGCTTGAAAAGAAGAAACACCATTTTCCCAAATCAACATATCAAAAGACCCAAAGACATTACTTTGGGTGAAAGAAGCAAGTCTTAAAAGCACATAGTCTATGATTTCGTATGCATGAAAGTCCAGAACTAGCAAATCCATAAATACTTGGGTTTCCATTCAGGTGAAAGAAAAATTCTGGAATTAGCAATTATGGTCACATAACCTTGTGAATGAACTAAGAAACTGATGTATATACACTTTACTTCATATTGATGGTATATGAATTATATTCAGTCACACTAAAAAGTACCACAGTCCTCGATCGTCAGCATTTCTGCTTGTGGAACCAGTCAGTATTTGCCACCAGAACTCTTACAAATGAGAACTTTCTGCAGTGGCGTTTCTGTCTCTGTGACAACACAGCTAAAACTCAGTGAACCAGAAACCATGAGGCTGTGACCTCTCTCTCACCCGAGCTGGAAGAGCGCTCCCGCCCTGCAGAGGTCCGCTCTGTGGGAGGGGTGGAGGCCACGGGAAAGAGGTCTGAGGTTGATGTTGATGGCTGTGGCTCTTCCGAGCATGCCTGGGTGGCAGGCAATGGTGGCGGGACCTGGGAGCCGTCACTCTGCCCTGGGCCTGAGGTATCTTTGGTCACACGGAACGTATGTTCTCTGTTGGCTTCTGCAAGCACAGAAGAGCAGAGAGAGCACACACCCGGGGCTCAGGAGACACAGGAGGGCCCGCAGGCTGTTCAGGAGTTCAACAGCCTTCCCATGCACCTGGGGCTTGGCCAGAAGCTCACTTACCGAAGGGTTCCTGCGTTGTGCCTGGCTTTTCACTTAAAGACTCGTAGAGGTATGCCACATCTGAAAGCAAACAAATCAGCCTGGCGGTCATGTGGGGAGTAAGGCCTCATCTCTCCTCTGTCGTCTCTGGTCACTTCACAGACCACCTGGCTCTCAATTATTCTCACCCATCAGCCAACAGTATCATCCGTTTAGGAGGTCCCAGAACGGAGAGGCACATCTTCACCAGCTTGCACAGGCAAGCCTCAGGGAGAGACGCCTCAGGAGGCGGGCAAGGCAAAGAGTCTCTGTTGGCTTCCCACTGCAAGCCACGCAAAGGGACAGATGCAAGAACCTACTGTGTAGGAAAGGGCTAGTTTTACACTGAAGAATACGCATCTCCTTCTTCCTTTTCCTTATGAAGGAAGACCATAAGTGATCTCCAAGTAGACTTTACAATGACCTCTAATTATTTTAGGGTGTCTTTCAAAGGAGAACCCTAACTGTCCTGTCCTACATCTTTCTTCCAAAACACAGACTCCTGGAGCTATTTCCAGGCTTATCTTCGCTGCCTCTTACATATCTCCATTAACAGAAACTTCAGGGCCCTGTTCCCGGGTTTTACTACCTACAACTCCAGCTTTTCTGCTGTACCTCATAATGCACCCCTATTCCAACTCTGTAGCTGCCATTTTGAGATACGCTGCTCATAACCATGGTAGTGCTCTTGGAGGAAAGGCTCTGACCACAAAGTCAACACCCCCTTTTCTCAACTGCTTACACTAAGAATAGACATGGACACTAAAGGGAACGTAAGCCTAACTTTCTTTCTGAGAATGTTTTCCTGGCCTCAGCTGGGCCCCCTTCACCACCACACCCGCACATGTGCCTGACCCCAGGTGGATTTCCTCTTACTGTGTTCTGGCTCATTCTTTCTGTACACCAGGTAGATGACATCCCCAGTTTGTAAAGTATAAGTTTGCTTCTTAACAACCTTCAACTTGTTGATTACTGTTCCATTGGTGCTGAAAAGAAAACAAGGCATAATTTTGC
Organism: Thryonomys swinderianus; assembly: GCA_004025085.1. Lineage (NCBI taxonomy): Eukaryota > Metazoa > Chordata > Mammalia > Rodentia > Thryonomyidae > Thryonomys > Thryonomys swinderianus. The sequence continues at coordinate 9,241 of PVIC010034531.1, read as the reverse complement.
CTATTCAAAATAAAATAAGGTCACATCTATTTGGCCACCATTAGGAAATTGGCTTGATAACACCATTTTAAGAATATTCTTGGGAAGAGTAGTGCACGTATACAAGTACCATTTTATATTTCTCAAGAAAAGTTTGTAGTTCAATTCCTTACAAACTAGCAACCATACCATGTTAACGAGTATTTTAACATTTCTGCTGCTCCAATGCCAGGCGCCTCCTGGTGGACCCTGAGGCCTCATCAGCACACTTGGGCTTCTATTTCTACACCCTCCTGATCTTCAGTTAGCCGGCCCAAGGTCTGTCTCCTTCTGCAGACAGACAGTACCCTGGTCAGCTCACTGTTCAGATAAACACTGATCCCTCCCAAGAGATAGATTCTAGGCTACCAACTGAAGATGTGGTCTCTGTGTTCAGAACATGTCGTCCCAGACTTAGACTGTGAGAGGAACACTAGGCCAGACACAGGAAGTGATTCTCTGGGAGAGATTTCTGAGTTGAGACCTGATAGAAAACCAGGGGTTGGCTACAGGATGGATTAACTGAACTCATGAAATAAGGCACCAAAACCATTATGAACCTTAGTTCTGAAGCTTCCCTTGCATGGCCCACTGGTGGGAGGAAATGAAAGGAGCAGATTTCCACTACAGTGTATTTAGGTCAGGAAATAACACCTCCAAACAGTCTTGTTTTTTTCTTATTAGTACACGTTTGCAATACATAATGAATGCATTCATCCCGTGAAGCTGGAACAGGTCACATCACATTTTAGTTCTTTGTTCTTCCCCTTCCCCTCTTTTTCTCTCCCTTCCCTTCACCCCGATTCCCTTCTCATCTACAAAAGGTCTACCTCTGTTTTTTATCTTGCTCTTTGTTTATACTTCAGATTTTCATATAAGAGAAACTATATGATATTTAATCTTCCATATCTTCATTCATTTTGCTTAGTCTTATGGCCTCAAGATGCACTTATTTATTCTTCTACAGACAGGTCAAATTTATCCTTTACAGCTGAGTATACTCTACCATGTGAATATGCTTTTTAATCCATTCATCTGTTAATGAACATACGGGGCCTTGTCAAGATTTTGCCATTATGAGTTGTGCTGCCACACACACAGTTATATATGTATTCTCTTTTCTTTTTGCGATATTGGGGATCAAACTCATGACCTTGTGCTTTGGAGGCATGCAGTGGTGCCACTGAGCTAAATCTCTTGCTCTACATGTATTACTGTAAATATGATTTCTTTAAATCTTTTGGGAAAATACCCAGAAGAAGTGTAGCTAAATCAAATGGAACTTTTATTTTAGCTTTCTGAGGAATTTCCATACTGATTTCAAAAAAAAGGTTGTAATACTAGTTTACATTCCCACCAACAGTGTAAAAGGGCTCCTTTTTCTCTACTAGCCCGCCAGCATTTGTTTTTTGTTTGTGACAATAGTCATTCTCTCTGAACTAATAATGGAATTGCAGTGTTGTTTTAATTTGCATTTCTCAAATAGAGATGTTAAACATTTTTTTTAATGTACTTATTGTGTATACTACCTAGCTTGGCCTCTGAACCACGGGTGATTTAATTTGAATTCAAGGTCCATAGGCACTAAAGCAATATGCAAGATTCCAATATAGAAACTAGAAAATACACTGTGACATCTTGAGAATCTACACTCCATCTTAGAAAAATCAAGCTACCGTTAATGCCTTGAAACACACAGCTAATATCTTCTTAAGCCATAAAAGAAAGCAGAAAGAAGTTTGGAAAGTACTTACCTGGTGTCTTCCAGTGTTACCTGACCAGACTTTTCATCCACTACAATTTTACAGTGATCTCCAGAGACCAGTTTATTGCTGGGGAATGAGAGGTCACAACCTAGAACAGAGAGAGACAGGAAGACATCAGAAATGACTAATTTTCTGTGAATTCTACCGCCTTTGCTTAGCCGAACATGCGCCAAAGTCTTCACACAGGAAGTATTTAAGTAGCTAAGGGTTCAACTCAGAGAGCAGGGCTGTGTCCTGAGCCCTTTTTAAAATTTTTTTTATTATTTTTTTTTTCTGAGACTCCTTAAACCCCATTACCCAGAAGGTGATCCACAATGACCTACCTCAACAGCTTCCTCAGGACAATTTGGTTGCTTTTTAAGACAAAGTCTCACTATGTAGCCCAGGCTGGCCTCAAATATGAAATTCTCCTGCCTCAGTCTCCCAAGTGGGAAGTCTTCAAAACAAGCTTGCTGCTTTTTTTCTTTCTTTCTACAGTGCTACTGGGAATTGAGCCCAACAGCTTAACACTGAGCTACATCTCCACACTTTTACTTTTTTTTAACTTTGAGACAGAGTCTCACGAAGTTACTCAGGCTGCTCAAACTTGCAATCCCCCTACTTCGGCCTTTCAGAGTGCTAGGATTACAGATGTGCATCCCTGTAACTGACTCTTCAGCACAGTTTTATGACATGAATATATGTACAACTAATCTGATAAATATCAGAACTTAAAATAAAACTAAGGGGCTTAATTAACTATTTGGTATTTTAACTTAGTCCTTAACTTTTTCCTTTATGTAACCTAAGATTTCCAAAATCATCACAAAATCGAACTAATGACAAAAACAGTCACAGAAAATCTGAGCAAATTATCACATGTACACGTAAGAAAATATAAAACAGAAAGGCAAAGCATCCAAAGTAAAATAGTCAGATCTTCACTAAATGCAAGGGGGGAAGGAAAATTCTCAAATATATAATTGTTCCTTATTTAAATCAAAATACAAAAGCTTTAGAAGACTGTATGCAATTACTAATCACTACAGCTTATAAAAGTAGTCTGTGGGGCTGGGGATTTAGCTCAGTGGTTCTGGCATCTGCCTTGCAAGCGCAAGGTCCCAACTGTGATTCCCAGTACCACATACCACAATGCTGGGTGTAGAGGCTCAAGCCTGCCATCCCAGCACTCGGGAGGCAGAGGCAGGAGGGTTGCTGCGAGTTTGAGGCTAGCTTGGGCTGCACAGTGAGCTCACACACAGCTTGAACTTATAAAGCAAAACCCTGTCTCAAAAAAAAAAAAGTAGTTTATGGTTTTACATAAAGATATTGTAGAAATTAAAGGCAATTTAAAACTGAAGAATTTGTTAAGGAGACAGGTCAAATTTTCTAAAAGTATTCTATGTATAATCACAACCTTAACTTGCTTTAGCCTAAGCTTTTCTTTTTTTTTTTTTTGTGGTGGTACTGGGGATCAAACCCAGAGCTTCAAGCATGGTAAGCAAGTGTTCTGCCACTGAACTACACCCCCAGTCTAGGCCTGAGCTTTGCTCCGCCACTAATCTAAGTATACAAGAAGAATTAATATACAGAAGAATCAATATTGTTTTGGTTTTCCACCTGTTGGCCACAGTTTTATTGGCAGGCCAGAGGAAGAGCCAGGGCCAAGTGTCCCTTTCCTGCCCCAACACAGGGGAACCCTTCTTTTGGGCAGGATTCCAGAACACTTCTGCACCATAAGACCTTGTGATGGCCAGGGTGTTACAGTGGGTGTCCCAGCTTACAAGCAGGTTCTGGTAGGTGGAAAGGTACTACTCCAGCCACTATCTGATATCTGCAAATTGCTACATTGATGTCTGTGATACCTAATTCTGCAGCTTGGTGTCAGCATACTTGTCCCTAGAGTGGGCTTGCATGCTACTAATTAATACCTGGTCCTGTGCCAGCTGGCCTCCAAGGTAGGGCTCTGTCTCTGTCACTGTGTTTTCTGGGACAGTTTTAATGCTGATCTATAACTGTGGCTTCATCTTAAGACCCTGGAGGGTATAATACAGCTCAGTGACTCCAGACTTACTCATCTGGAGCTATTCAATGTGGCTGGAAACCTCTTGGTTCAGCTCCTCAGTCTAGGGAGCGAACCAGTTTGGTGTCCTTTCCATTCTAGCTATGACCTCATATTGGCTTCTTGAATCACTCACAGTCTTGGCGAGGTTGATCCTTAGTACAGGATCCAACTCCACACTGACCTGGTTACCTACCCACAAACAGAAAACTCTTCCTTCAGGCCTACAATCTCCATCTTTGGATTGATCCTGGCCAGGATAGATGGTCCAGCACTTCAGGCAGGCCACTGTTATCAGCCTCCATATGGCTTGCTCCATTCATCTCAAAATTGTTTCAGAAGTTATCTCCAGCCAGTGTTGTCAACATGCAAGTTAATTCTGGCATTCTCCACAGTTGCACCAAAAATAATGTGTGCGTCAGGTCCTCAACAGTACTGTGGTCACCAAGAGCCCAGTCTTGCTTCTGGTACCAGCCTCAGACTTTTGCCTCCAGCCTACCACTGGTCTACTTTGGGTACACACTATGTCGAGATGGGAGGGCAGGTGGTTGCTGAGCTTCTGCACGGTGATATTCTCATAGCTCATCAGTCACTCATGGATCCTGCCAAAGCACCTGCATAGCACTCATCACCACAGTCCCCAAGAGAGAAGAGGACACAAAACAGGTGGAAGACATGGACCCGTCAACGCCACCCACGATCTGAGTCCCCAAAGATGCTAGGTTCACAAAAGGGGTTCCCAGGACCAAAACACATGGAGCCACCACATAGGCACCCACAGGACAAAGGGGACAACGCCTGGGAATAGCCACAGAAGTCACGGCAACACTGGTTTGAGAAGGAGCTGCTGATGGCAGGAGTCACAAGACTCAAAGCTATTAAGTCATCAGCTTTTTCCTGGACTGCTTCAAAGACTCAACACAATTCCAACCAAAATCTCTTAAAGACTTGGAAAACCAACTAGCTGACTCTAAATTTCATAGGGAAAAATTTTAAATTATCTAAAGCAATTCTGAAATAGAACCAAGTTGGAAAACTAGTTACTTGGCTGACTTACCATCAAATGACAGTGATCAAGACAGTGTTGTACTGGTGCAAGGGTGGCCAGTCATAGAAAAATGTGAAATTTAAAACTATGCAACTTTCAATGCAAGACCAGAGAAAATCTTAGTGATGCAGGGTCTGGCAAGGACTTCTTGGATAGGACACAAAAAGAATATCTGAGAAAGAAAAACATTGATAAGCTAACATTCAACAAAAAAAGTATCTGTCCTTCTAAAGATTCTGCTCAAGAAGATGAAACAAACTAGAGCATAAGTGCTTGTGAAACACACATCTGATAAAGGCTTTGTGTCAAACTGTCTGCAAGCAGGAACCAAACTAGCCAGCTCTGACTTCCCAGACTCTAGAATTGTGAGAAATCAACTGGTATTGCTTGAGTCATCCAGAATCTGGTATTTTCTTACAGTAGTGTGAACAGACCAATGTAACAACCTTTGTTTTTTGGCAACATCACTAATGCATCCACTGATCATCTACTACTATGAAGCAGATTAACTCAACAACGTTTTTGCTCATTTTAACATAAAATGTAATGTTTTAAAAGAAATAACATTCATAACAGTGGCTAACATTAAGTGCTAAAAATAACCCTAGATCCTTCTAAGTAGTCCGTGTATGATCTCCTTCAACACTCGCAGCAACTCTATAAAGTCAATACATAGACATAGAAAGGTGTGTCCTTATCTCAAAGCAATTTATATGTTGTTGACAGGTTGGAAACTAGGCAGTCTCTCTCCAGGGCTCCTGTTTTCCACCAAACCTTTTAGTACGTCAGTTAAAGAGAACACATTTTTTCGAAAATTTCTAATGCTATTTACTTTCAAGAATATTACAAAAACTAATTCTGCTAAAAGGAGATAAAAGTTTAAAAATAAGCTGAGGTATATTGTAAGGTGTAAAACCAGCAATAGTTACAAAAATCTGTTTCTAGCTGGGCATGATGGCACATGCTCATAATCCCAGCACTCATGAGATTGAAGCAGGAGGACTGAGAGTTTGAGACCAATCTGAGCTACTCAGCAATCTGAGATCTGCTGAGCTTTTTCATGGTAATATTCTCATAGCCGGTAACCGGTAAGACGGTATCTCAAAAAAAGGAGGGGCGTGTTTAATTTCTACCAACTTAATTTCTACCTTCCTACCAATGTTCATTGTTACTGATTTTTAATTTCACTCCACTGGAGTAGAAGAAATTTTGCATTATAATGAAAACAAAATCCCGATCTGGAGAATGCATAACAACTGAAGGACGTGGTGCAGAACTGTAAAGCTGTAGAGAGGAATTAGCGATCGACATTAGCGTTCCCGAGAGTCCGTGGCCTGTGCCACAGAACAAACGGCCCACTTCGTGGGAAGAACCGAAAGGTTCTGTGCACCCCGCACCCCACCGGGTGGACCCCGCCCTCTCCGCCCCCGTCCCGCCCTACCCTCCACTCACAGGAGTCTAACCCCGCCCCACTCCGTCCCCCCACTCCGTACTGGTCCCTTTCCCCACCCCTGCTCCTGTCCTCCGCTCCAGCCCTCGGCAGCGCGACGCACCTTTCCGGCGCCCAAGGGTCCACTCGCGCTTCCGCAGGAGAACGTGCGGCTCACCCTGCTCGGCGCCCAGGCGGAGGAGACGGCCCCAGGGCTGCGGAAGCAGGGGCTGCTGCTCTTCCGCGGGCAGTTCCATCGGATTCACATCTACGAGACTCGGAAGCGCCGCTGAGGAGGACACGCCGACTCAAGCGAGGAGAAGCGTCTATGGCTGCTGCCGCCCCCGCCCCCGCGCCCGCGCCGTTGGCCCCACGTCCCACCGCTACGGCCTCCGCCCACCGCCCTCCGCTCACTCTGCGCCAGGCGCCAACCCCGGAACCGGCAGCACTGCTGGAGCTGCTGTCAACAGACTTCTCGGCTCCTCAGCTGATCCGGGGGCGGGGTCACGCGGCGCGCCCTGCGATTGGTTGGCAGCAGCGCCTACTGAGAGCAGCGGCTAGAGCGGCCGCGGCGTGGGTCCGCAGAGGGCGAGCTGGGGACCGGTGGAGGCTGCGCAGGGGACCAGCGGAGGCTGCGCAGTGGCTGTGGGCACACTCGCCATCTTTGACGCTGGCTTAGGTAACTTCATCTTCGCTGGATCACTGAAGTCGGTGCGCTGGACGCCATCACACTTTGGGGCAAAAAGGATGAGTAACTTCTGGATCTGACGTCTGAACAGGTGTTTACAGTCCTCTTAAAGTTCCCTTTAGACAGAAAAGCAACAGTGTACTTTCCCTCTAGCACGGTAAATGTAAACGGAAGATATGCTCCTATACTATTTTTCGATTTTTTTTTCGGTACCGAGGATCAAACTAGGGCCCGTCTGCTTCCAAGGTAGGCACGGTACCATTTGGGCTAAATCCCCGACCCTCGTTTACTGTTTTTACATTTGGAGTTCAAAGATGAGGAAAGCTAAGCTCACTGGGTGACCTCTCTTCCATGAGAGTATTTTCGGTGTCCGTGGGCGTGTAAACCTTGATGACTTCTTGGAAGGCAGGTTTGGGGTATCTTCCCATTGAAAGTGGAAAAAGTATCTTTCCTTTGACAGCAGCACTATTGTAGACAGCTGAGTTAGAAATATTCCACGCAGTCAGATAGGGTAGGCCCTCCAAAGAGGACGAAGGTTAAGCACATCACAACTGTGGCCAGAGACATAGCTGCTGGAGATCAGGCCTATATAATTCCTCGATTTTTTGCTTGTTTTTTGGGACAAGGTCTTACCACATAGTTCAGACTGGCCTCGAACTAACTATGTAGCCCAAGATGGCCTTGAACTCACAGTCATCCTCCTGTCTCAGCCTCTCCTGCTCTTGGATTACAGGGAGGCGCCACTACACCCAGCTACTCACTGTTCAATTTTTAGAGACCATGACCTCGGCGTATCAGATATCTAACATTGGGAGAAATACTATTTTCCTAGTTCATCTCTTGTATCCTATCTTATGGTGGACCCACATCTTGGACTATCAGCTTTCCCATAATGGAGGGCCTGCCTCTCCATACATTGCCCACTCAACTGGACTGGAGTGGTGGTTAGCCCTCAAGCAGAAGGAAGTTAGAAGTAGTGTTGTCAGGGAGGGTGAGGCACAGAGTCACCACACAGACTCCTGGGAGGTTTTGGAGAACACTTTTGCTTTTATTGAGGGTTACACACACTTATATAGAGAACAGAGAGAGGCTGTGGCTACAAGCACGCATAGGCAATGTGGTTATGTCTGACTGGCTGATCTAATATGCTTAGCTCTGATTGGTTGGATAGTATATTTTACCTAATACGGTTAGCTCCTGGACACTTGAAGGAGTCACTCTGCCAGCTATAGGTAAGTTTCTATGCACGAGAAAGAGTGTGCTCAATCTCCATTTTCCGTATGGGCTTTCATAGTGTGTGCTATGAGATGTTCGTGCGCACACTTGACCCAGCCAGGCTTGAACTTCCCCTTTATTTCCCCCTTTTGTCTTTGACTTCATACCTTGGCTAAAAGCACCACATTATGGTGGGTCTATTTAGATCTATGTGTGGCTCGCTTACCAGTTTTTACTATTAATAACTGGAGTACCAAAGACAGTAAGCACATAAGAGGAACCTAGTACAAGGGATCTTATCCAGGCTCCTAGTCTAGCTCACCTGGTGGTAAACCCAGTCCAGATGTCATTACAGATATTATCAAAATTGATAACATCTATGGCGTGGGTGGCATTTATCAAGGCCATGTTTAGTGCGAGTTCATGTAGCTTTGTCTTGGTTGTGGAGGATAACTGGAGCAGTGGGAGCAGCAGAAATGGCAGCTACTAGGGAGAAAACAATTGCAGTGATGGCAGAGGCTCCAGAGTCTCTCAGGTCGGAGGTGAAGCATCAGGTCAACAAGGGGTTAGAATCTTGCCAGTCTTCATTGAGTGTGTTGGGGATCCATATGGCTGGAAGAGATACCAAATATAATTGGAGAAAAAAGATGGGTCAATGCAAGATGTTATGGTCACCGTGTTAGTGATCTAAAGATTTTCATTTGTGTGTATGTCTGAAAAAGAAAGGGGAAGGCAAACACACCAAGAAAGGTAGGATTGGGGAGTTGGCTATGTAAGTAACTGAAGTGTTGCTAGGAGAAAAGGAAGTATTGGTTATGTATGGTCTGAAATGGTCCTCTATCAAAACATTGATCCTTTTATAGGGTTCCCAACCTATCGCTTCAGTGCTTGGAGGAGAGAGGATAACAGGAGACTGAGACCTGCAAGGCTGAAGGGAGAGAGAGCATTTTCGAGGGTTAGTTCCAGGCACCACATCTCCAGTGCAGATGGGCAGTGGTGGAGGAGTATGGACCCCGGAGATTCAATGCCCTGCATT
>PVIC010034530.1:0-13253 GCA_004025085.1 Thryonomys swinderianus | reverse complement strand
ACTTGCTGGATTATACATAAAGAATTATAAAGATAGGGCAACCAAAAGCAATTAGGATTCTTGAGACACATTACCCAAGATCCAGAAGAAAGACAGATACATCATTTCAGAAGGCAACTGGAAGTTTATAAGAGTAACTTTGTGTAGGTGGGGGCAAAGTGTAAGAAAAACCACATAGAATGGGGAAGCATCTGCTGCTGTCACAATTTGGATGTGGGAAGGGAAAGAAAATGAGAAGGAGAATAGAATGGAAGCAAAAGATGCAGAGAAATGAGGAGAAGAAGAAGGAAGATTTTAGAAGGGCAAGAAAAAGCAGCAGAAGGAAGATGGTCAGAAGCACTGTGTGGGTGTGGCCACCCTGTGGAAACTGTAGTTTGCACTTCTGTTAACCTGGCTCCGGTAAAAGGAAGGAAGAAAGAGACACTGTATCTCAGCTTCTCTTTTCTGACACCTCCATCTTCTGAAATTGTCTCAGAAGCCACGAAAGAGCCTGGTTGATGAAATCCTAAATTATGGACTTGCCAGAACAAGAGGAGAATGGAGAAGAGTAAGGAAACTGTCTGTAAAGACCAAGAGTAGCCCACAGGGAATGTAAAACTTCTTGGAATTCGGGGGCCATTAGGTACTAAAGTTTCTTTTCATCTTAGCCAGCACAACACGTTTGATTTAGTTATTCAATAGATATCTATTAAGCACTCATTAAAGATTTCATTTATGGAAGTGGCTCACCAGGTAGGTAAGTGAGTATTCTTGACCTCCAGGAGCTCAGTGGGGGAAAGAGGTAGAGAAAATGGTAAAATTGGGATCACTGCATGTTGCTGAGGGAGCAGCAAACATTTCTCAACCTTATTGCATTGAGGGAAATTGCATGGAAGAGGGCCATATAAATGTCTTTCTGAAGAAGAATATGGTAGCTCAGTAGAAGAGACAGCATTGCTAACAAAATTCAGTAAGAGAGCCCAAGGATTGTAGGAACATGTGAGTTCATTTGATCAGACTTAGGGAAAATGAGGGCAGGGGTACAATAAGTGAACAGGGAGAGGCAAACTTGATCTTCCTGCACAGGGCCTGGCTGAGGAGTTTGGAAGCCGTCCTGACAGTGACAGGGAGCTGCTCATAGTTTCAGTAGAAAAGTGGTGTTGGCAGATATAGAAACATAGACAAACAGGACTAGTGGGAGAAACCAATTGGTTTGTATATGACTTAAATGACATATTAAGACAAAATTTTCTGAAAGATCAAACTCCTAGTAAAGGTATGTTGACCAAGCTGAATTCTTTATCTCTAAGAAAATGGCAACATATTTGGAACTTGCAGGCCAATTGAATTGAAGTATTTTGTATAGTTAGCTTAAGCAACTGAATGATGAAATCAATCCCCCAAATTGTCAGAAGAGCAGCTGTTTAGAAAGCTCTTGTTAGTCATTGACCTTATGTTTAGTATAGTTTCCTAGAATGTAGATAGTCAGATTGAATAAAGTACTGCCCCAAACCCCTTTCCACCCAGCAAACTCCCAGCAAAAAAGAATCGAGCAGAGTGTGGCTGGATAGTGTGCAAAGTCCTTTCTGTCCTGCTCCTTAAATCACCAGGGAGAAAGAAAGAAAGACAAAAGCACAGCACAGGCACATTGTAAGGGAGGAAGTACCAGCATCCCAAGAACTCAATATCTCTACTAAAAGGTATATCAGTAATACTTTAAGAGCTGTTCATCAAGTGTTGTAACTATAATATAGTGGATAAGGAAGAAATAATTTACAACCTAACAATTCTTGAAAACTTCCAGTTTTCAGAGTAATTAAGATTTCTCATTAAAAATGCTTGTTTATCTATGAAAACAGCTTTGAGCTGAACCCTTCATATCACCCACATTTATTAAATATGGAGGTAGAAAGGGTAGGCTCAGATATATGAGGTCAGTAGGAAAGATGGAGAGAAGGGTGTGGATATGATCAATCTGAAGTCTTACTGTTAGAAACAGAAGTTTTACCTTGAAAGTAAAATGCTACATACAACACTGAAAAGTAGTGCTATTTATAACATATACTCTGCCTATGTGGTGTTTGCTTCTAATTGCTATATGAAGGGCACTGTTTTAAGAGAGTTAAATACAAATAAAGACAAACACATCATGTATGAAAGAAGGGGGAAAATCATACTAAAAGTCTGGAAGGAATAGTTGTGTCAATTAAATATTTAACTTAGCTTCTGACAACCAAGGCAAAAATAAATGATGTGTAAGATTTATAAGTTGTTATTATTGATGAAAAGAAGTATACTAGTATATGAAAAGAGGAAAATATCTCCTACTACTAAATTGTGAAATGATTTTAATCAATTATATATAGGCTAGCTAGGTATAGTAGCATGAGGAACAGTATCTTTTACAGCAGTATTATGGAAGATACAGAAATTTTCTTTATATGAGATATATTTGACATAAAACCAGCATCCTTATAATAAAAAGGGATTGAAGACTATAACTTCCTTTTACACATTAGTTATTGCAGTAGGATGTTTTAAAATACACTTTTTAGAACAAAACAAGCAAAGGACATACCTTCAGGACATACTCATAAGTGAAATAAATAGGTCACAGATGTGCAAATATCATATGTTTTCTCTGATATGAGAAACTGAAGTAATAAATGTGTTCTAGAATGCATGACTGATATTGTAAAATAGTAAATATTCAAAGGGTAATGGGGCTTAGGGGTAAATAATGAAGAAAGAAAGAAATTGATGTTAATAAAAGGAAGCAAAGCTTGTGTATATAGGGTTAGGGAGAGGTAGAGTGGGTAGGGAAGGGGGAAAAATGAGAATTACTGGCACAAACTCTCAATGTGGAGTATAATTGTGATGTGTATATATAATGTAACAATAAAATGTACCAATAAAAAAAGAGAAAAGAACAAAACAAGGAAACAACTATTCAGTTCTGAACCTTTGTAGTTCTATAGGTTAAGAATTCTGTACTCTATTCAGTAACTCTAACTTATGAATCACATTCACTTCTCAGTTTGTAATCTTTAATTTGGTAAAAATTAGAAAATGAAGCAAGAGTGCTTTAAGCAAATGAGAAACTCTCTGGCTCACACAACCAAAGAATCCATTGATGCATGTTTTAAGCTTTGGTTTGTCTGTGCAAGGGTGACCCACCAGTACACACCATCACTAAGCTGTTTCGCTTTGCCTCTTTCTCTTTACTCTGTTATCTTTTCTCTTCAGTCAGTGCTTCTCACAGCAGCAAACACTTTATTCGCATTTCTACAGATCATCACACTTCAAAATCAAAATGGAAAACCCCACATTTTCCTTCATCTCATAAAAATTAAGCAATTAACCATTGTTTGAGCAACAACTATGCTTTGGGCTTTATTCTAGAAGCTGACCATAGAATGGTGGGTGGGTGTGACAGAAAGCTGTACCTGAGGAGTTGAGCATCCATTAAGAGTGGAAAATAACATAAACACATGTATCTAGGGGTGATGAAAGCCATAAAGAAAGGAATAAAAACAGGGCCTGGCAGTTATAGAGCAGAACACGGGTGACGTCTTATATAGTTTAGTCAAGAATGGGTCCTCTGAGAAGGTGATATTTGAACAAACCCTTAATGGGTGAGGGAAGAAGCTATGTGAAGACCTGGGCATGAAAAAGTTCTGTGCAGAGGAAGCAGCAAAAATGGGTGATCTGAGGAACTGCATGGACAGCTGCTTGTGAAATGCAATGAAAGGAATATGGTGGGAGGGGCATAAGTTGTGTGGATGAGGATTGGTAAGAGAAGAGAGCATGGAGACAGGTGAGGGTTTGTTTTACATAGGGCTTTGGAGACCATGGTGACAAGTTTGACTTCATTCCAAAATCAGTAGAGAGTTGTGGACAGAAAAGTGTATGTCACTTGTCTGTATCTGTCTAACCATGATGGATTCATAAACTCACAGTTTGGTCTTCATACATGAGATGATGTATGTACAGTGCACACAGATACTGTAGTATTTTACAGACAGGACTTGAGCATCTGCAGGGACCCTGGCACCAGTCTCACCTAAACAGCATGACTGTAGTTCTAACTGTGGCTTCCTCTTGGCAATGATTTCTTTAGCAGTTTCTAGTGCTAAGGAAAGTGGTGTGGCTTCCAGAGATGGTGATCTTCCCCGGAACAGTGCTCTGTGAGCCTTTGCATCTTCCACGATTGATATGGTTGGCACTTCCCAGGGAAACTCAGCCAATTTTCATCAGCTTCCTATAGTCATAAAAATGAGGTTGCAGAGATGAAAGATAGATGCCTGAAAAGAGGAGGTTGTAGGAACATGCATGCATACATGTGTGCATGTGTGTGTGTGTATGCATATATGGCATACATGGAGGTCATCAAAAGAGGATGGATTCAGAATGACCAAGTCTAGACCACATTCATTGTAGTCTCTTTTCTACAAATACCTGACAATATAGTTGACAGTAAATTTGGATTCATCTAAACATAAGTGAATTCACATAAACATATGCACTCTATAAAAATAACAGGAGGGGCATCTAGTAATGAAAAAGCTCACACAATTTAAGTGAAAATCTTATATTTCAGTTAAATCAAGGATTAAACTGCCTTGTGTGTTTAGTACATAAGGACTGCAAACTCCAGACCTATTAATGGCATGTATTCATGATTTTGCTGACAATTACCCTCAAATAATATTGTCAGAAGTACATGATTTCAATTTGTATGATACCTCTTTTTTTTTTACAGGAAGAACTAAAGAGATTACAAAATCCATTAGAAAAAGTTAAAGATGGGAAATACTCACTTGAAAAGTAAGTAAAAACACAAAAGAAAATTAGATAAGTTTCTAGGTTGAAAAGCTCACATGAAAAGTACCTAGCAAGGCAAAACCAAGCATATACATGTGATAGTCTCTTATGCTATCTTTTTGATCAGGGTCAAGAAATGTGGCTCATTTAAAATAAAGCATATAAACTTGAGCCTAGTTAAGTATGATACTTGAATTTACGATTAACAGATTAATATCATACTCAGATATTTCCCATGTCTTGAAAGTTTGAAGGCTTGAAAATCAAACCTGTTCTATCTTTGGCTAATAACAAGAACATTTATAGAGGGAAGTGCAAGGCTAACCCCAAACTAATGGAATGGACATTCAATTTAAAATGAAAGAAAAGTAAGCTTTAAAAGAGGTGAGAGATGAAACTGAAAAGAGATAAAAGTACAATAGTGTCTTTTACTTGGGTTTTTAAGCAAGAATGTCTGATTCAATGCCTTAGGGTTGGATATGCCTATTTTTTTAGTAAAAATATTTTAAAAGGAAGTTCTGTGATCTATATAATTAACTATATTATATGTTTTATGTACATCCCAAGACAACAACTGTTCAACCAGTGCAGCCTAGGTAAGCCAGGTGCGTCCAAGCCATGGGCCACACACAGGTTGGACTCACTTAGATTAAAACATACACAAAATGCATCCTGACTGCAGTTTGTGTATATTTGCTTAGAGGTTTATTTGCCATTAGCCTCACTCATGATTCTTAGGGCTTGTAAGATGCTAGTGTAATATTAGACTGAGTAATAGTCACACATTTTCAATGTAAAGTAGACAAGCAGAGCTATCATTTATTGAGAAATTACAAAGTACATTGTACTGTTAATGCTGAAAGGCATTTCCTCATAAAATTCTGATTGCAGCCTTTTCATATAGACATTATTGTTTCCATTTTTTAGATGAATAAAGAGGGTCAGAAAGTATTCAGCATCGTCTCCAAGTCTATGTAGCTTGTGAATGACAGGGATGGAAGTCAGGGCCCAGATGCCTCCAAGCCCCTGCTCTCAGCTCTCGGGTCAGTGAAACACATGTGGCTGCCATGTTCAGCTCTGGACAATGCATTTAAAAATCACATTGATATCCCTGAAAGTATCATAAAAAGCAAATTAAAACTGTGAGAGTTGTAAGGAACCGAAGCTGTGTTGCTCAGAGAAAAAGTCTTGGCACTATCAAAATAGCTGTTATTAAATGTTTAAATAAATGTTCCTGTAAAAGAAACTAAATTGCTCTTCTTATTCTAGAAAGTAGAACAGGATCAATGAATAGTATATATGAGGAATACCCTAGTGACTCAGTAAAATATGGTATGATAGCTTTTGTAAAATTTCAGGTTATCTCACAGTGGAATGGACTATTTAAAGTTAATGAGTGAGCTGACAGGCACTAGGAATGTCCAAGAAGAGTATAAAGGAAAACCTTAATGTTGCTATAATACATGTGAGAATGGAAACCTTGGGTTTTGATGAGGACCAGACTCCTCATCTTTGAAACAGAGATGACAGTACTGACTTGACAGTCTGCCCAAGGGCATCAAACCAGACAAGCCATTGTGACACATGCTCTCAGTGATGGCCTCCTTCCTTTTCCATTGGGTTGTGTTTGGACCAGACAGAGTCCTTGAAAGCCAGGTCCAATGCCTTTATCAAAAAGTTTCTGCATTGCCTGTAGATTCAACTTATCCTCCTTATGCCTATCCTCATTAATATGAAAAAAAAACAGAACAAAATAGCCATGGTGGAACACATTATAGCAGTTCCTCAAAAACTAAAAATAAATCAAAATCGCATTGACTCTGTATAGTAGTTATGGGAGTATAGCTGTTTTGACAATGTTGGTTCTCCCTACCCAGGAATAAGGGATGTCTTTCCATTTTCTGATATCATCTTCTATCTCCTTTTTCAGAGTCCTGTAGTTTTCAGAGTAGACCTCCTTTGTTAGATTGATTCCTAGATATTTCATTTTTTTTGATGCTATTGTGAAAAGGATTGACTCCTCAATTTCTCTTTCAGTGAGTCTGTTGTTAATGTATACAAAGGCTGTTGATTTTTGAGCATTGACCTTGTATCCAGCTATACTACTAAACTTGTCAATTAAGTCTAGCAATCTTTTGGTTGAGTTAGTAGGATCCTCTATATAGAGAATCATGTCACTGACAAATAATGACAGTTTTAACTTCTTCTTTACCTATCTTTGTTCCTTTTATTTTTTTGTCTTGCCTAATTGCTGTGGCTAATGTTTCCAGCACTATATGGAACAAGAATGGTAAAAGCAGACATCTTTGTCTCATTCCTGATCTTAGTGTAAAAGGTTTCAGTTTGGGGGCATTTAGTATGATGCTGGCTGTTATTTTCTTGTAAATAGCTTTTATTAGTTTGAGATAAAGTCCATCTATTCTGATTTTCTGTGGAGTTTTGATCATGAATACATGTTGAATTTTGTCAAATGCTTTCTCTGCATCTATTGAGATGACCATATGGTTTTTGTCCTTGAGTCTGTGAATATAGTGTATCACATTTATTGATTTATGTATGTTAAGCCAGGCTTACATCCCTGAGATAAATCCAACTTGATCAGGGTGTATGATTTTCTTGATAGCTCTCTGTATTCTGCTTGCCAACATTTTATTGAGGATTTTTGCATCAATGTTCATTAGAGAGATTGGCCTTTTCTTTTTTGGTTGAGTCTTTCTCTGCTTTTGGAATCAAGGTAATGGTGGCTTCAGAGAATGAATTTGGGTGTACTGCTTCCCAACACCATACTGCACAGAGGCAGAGAAAATGATCCAAAAATTCATCTGGAACCACAAGAGACCAAGAATAGCAAAACAATTTTAAGCAATCAGGACATACAGGGGGTACTACGATCCCGAACTTAAAACTGTCCTATAAAGCCACTGTGATAAAAACTGCATGGTACTGGCAACGTAACAGACCCAAGGACCAGTGGAATAGATTAGAAGATTCACAACTCCAGATACACTAAGACACCTTATCTTTGACAAAGAAGCCAAACATCCTCAATGGAGGAAAGACAGCCTCTTTAACAAGTGGTGCTGCAAAAACTGGGCTTTAACCTGCCCAAAACTAAAGCTAGACTTACCTCTTTCACTATGTACTAAACTAAAATCACAATGGATTAGAGACTTAAACATTAAAACACTAAATTACTGCAAAACAGGTCAGGTAAAACTCTTAGAGACATTGGCTTAGGCAGAGACTTTGTGAACAAAACCTCTACAGCACAAGAACTAGCAGAAAGAGTCAACAAATGGGATTTCATCCTATTAAGCTTCTGCACAGCTAAAAGACAACCAACAATATGGGAAAAAATCTTTCAAGGTGTTGGTCTGACAAAGCGCTACTATCTAGACTATATAAATAAACAAATCAGTCTCCTCAAATTTAAAGACCCAGTTCAAAAATGGACATCTGTAATGAACACTTTTCAGAGGCAGAAGTAAAAGCAGCCAAGAAGCATATGAAGAAATGCTCAACATCACTGATCATTCAAGAGATGCAGATGAAAACAACACTGAGATTTCATATAATTCCACAAAGAATGACTGCTGTTGTGAAATTAACCAGCAATAAATGCTGGTGAGGCTTCAGGGAAAAAGGAACCCTTCTCCACTGTTGGTGGGAATGTAGACTTGTGCAAGTATTGTGGAGATCAGTGTGGATATTCCTCAGAAAACTAGGATTAGAGGTCTATTTAACCTTGCTACTCTGCTGCTAGGAATATACTTGAAAGAATCAAAAGAACCATAAAGTAATGGCATATGTGCACCCATGTTCATAGCAGGTAAATTTGTGATAGCCCAATCTTGGAAACAACCCAGATACCCATCAACTGGAGACTGGATAAGGAAGATTTTTTAAAATATAAAATGGAGTATTACTCTGCCATAAAGAACTACTAGTTTGAGTCATTTAGGTGCAAATGGACACACCTTGAAAACACTAATAAGTGAAATAAATAGGTCACAGATATGTAAATACCATTTCTTTTCTCTGGTATGAGAACCCGTAGATGTAAATGAGTTCTAGAATGTATGATAGATTTTGTGAAATAGGAAATATTCAAAGGGAATGTGGTAGGGGAAAGTAATCAGTATGGTTTGAAAAGAAAAAAACAGCACATGTGTATAGGGGGTGGAGGATTGTGGAGTGGTTAGGGATATGGGTAAAAATGAGAATCAACTCATGTCATGTACTAGTACAAATTCCCTAATGTTGAGTGTGATTATGAGCTGTGTATAAAATGTACAATAAAGAGTTCAATTTAAAAAAAGTAAAAAGAAAACTACCACATTAGCTGGCATGGATATAACTCCTAAGTTATATTAAATTAAAACAAGCTAGACACAAAGACAAATTCAGTATGAATTTACTCATATGTGGAACCCAAATAAGTTAATCTTCTAGGACTTGACATCAGAGAGGCAGGATGGCTGGGGATAGCAATGGCTCATCAGTGGGCTTTCATGACAGTAAGGAGCAAGAAGTTCTGCTGTGCTATTGCACAGCACAGTGACTTCTGATAGCAGTTCTTGAAGCACCTTTGAAAGGCTAAGGGAGATATATTGAAGTGTTCATCATACAATAGTGATAAATGAGGATATAGATATGTTGAACTTGATTTAAATAAATATTGAAACGTCACACACCACCCCATTACTGTCTACAATGTTTTATGTAAAGACATAAATTTAATTTACTCTCAAAGTAAGTAGAATTTAAATTTAATGAAGAAAAACATAGTTTAATTCTTCCCGATCACCGTCCTTATTATGGAAACAATAATAGCTCAAGGGTTTTTAGCTGACACTGGAAAGGTTTTTCTTCTAGAGACTTGTGTGGTAATGACATTAGGTCCAGATCAGTGGTTCTTCACCCTGGCTGCACTTAGCATCATCCAGGGAGCTTAATAAAAATGCTTCTGCATAGCCCCCCCCCCCAGACAAATTGAACGGGAACCTCAGGGGAGCAACCCCGAACCAGCGGTTCTTAACAGCTCCCTTCAGGTGCTTGTTATGAAGATCTGGGGTTGAAAACCGTGGTATGGATGCATTTGAGATTCCTTTCAGTTATTCAATAATCTCCTCATGAAGCTTAATTCTCTTAGGACGCACTGGTTCTGTGATGTTCAACCCATGTATTTATTAGATCTGGCTATGTCAGCTTTTTATTATTGATTTTAACATAGGAAATGAAATCTGAAAGGTTTTTTTTCCTCTGCTAATTGACCAGCACTCTATATTAAACCCCTCACTACTGCAAATATGCATCTTTCCCAGCAATGTGCTCTAAGGGAAATATGTGAAAGTTAATGGCATATGTGTGGGCTTCTGCCTTTACCTGCCTTTCCCCTTCATTATCCAGAGACCTGAGAAATCTAAAAGCATGTGGAAATGACCAGTCTATTTTGTGTGCTTATTTCTTTTCTGGTCTTGACTGAGGGAATCTGGGTATGGGCGTTGTCTTCCCTCGAAGACCCCAATACATAGAGAAACCTTCTTAATGCTCACAGAGAGCAGAGAGAAAATAAGCAGGGGCAATCAGCCCTAACATCTATTGCCTTTGCCTTTTGCATAGATTTCTTGAGATTTTCTTGTTCTACTTCCAGGCAGTACTGTGTCCTTGAAAGCTGTCATTCTTGATTGAAAAATTGGTGTACTTTGAGTGAGTGGATTAGGCATTTCATTAGAGCTATAGCTGACTTAGGTGCTGATGTAAATCATCTCGGCTACTCAAAATGACCATAAGTTAAGTGATAGTGGTGTCACAGCAGTTGATCAGTTATTCCCCCTGGAACATTACACTTATTCTGAATGCTCAACAGCATTTTGTGGTGCACAGTGTGAAGGGAGGGGAGGCTTTAGTGCCTTACTATTGGACACTGTATGTTGGGTCATTTGAGCGTACACACACACACACACACACACACACACACACACACACACTCAATAAAGCTTGGCATATGCCCAGAAACAGAGAAGAGTAATTGCTAAGGAGGCCGCTTATCAATTAGGAAGCTGTTTATGACTCTATTGTTTATGATGATCACTTATTAATTTATGTATGACCTTAAACTCACTGCCATTTTTTATAATTATTGAATCATGCTGGATCTCTGGTAGGAAATGTATGCTTGCAAAGCAGACATTCTACTTATTTTTAATCACTTTATTAACCCAGGCAGTTATTGATGGACTGGACTAATGCTAGTCAGTTTAAACCAATAGGTATTTGTAGTTTATAGTTTCTTGAGGTTGTATAAATTATACCCCAAATTAACAAATATGCTAATATAACTTTTTTCTTCTGTTTTGAAAATATTTTATTGTAACTGCATAGCTACTGAACCCACAATTCATTCACATGTGTCTCTGTTGCCCAGTGTGCTAATGTGTAGTTAATAGGATGTTTAATTAACAGGATCTTAAGGTATCCTTGTTATAAAGCTGCTGGCCCTACTAGAACACAGAATTATAAAAGTGAGACTTTGGTACCCACCTAGCTGGAGTAGGTCACCATGTGTTTCCTTCTCTAATAGTGTCCATCACAGTTGTCATTACTGTCAGGTTCCCTCTACACTGTAAGAACAAGGACTGTCTACTGTCCTCACCCTTTTATGCCTCATATTTTGTGTCATTCCCTGACTCACAGTTGATATTAAATTTTTGGAACAAACAAATAATGAAGAATTAATTAATAATGAACTCTGAATATACATGGCCCAAACTTAGTGGTGAATTTCTTCCTTTTCCTTCAACAACCAGCCTGCAGATGGAACCACAAATTGTACTGAGTTCATGGCCCCACCTAGCGGCTGGCAGGAATTTATCTGGTTTTTCATGCTTTACTGCCTCGCTATTCCAGGCAGCAGAAAGAGAGGTAGAAAGTATATTTTTGATCCTAAGGGATGGTTCCAGGACGATTGTTTTCTCATTTTCTGCTTTTATTTACTTTCATAAAAATCCTGGTTCTCGTTACTTGGCTAATCTGCCTAATTTTCTAACTAGCTTCCCTTCATTCTTCTTGCTCACTCATACTGCAAGGCACCCTTAGAGAGATATCTTTCATCGTATTCCCTGCACAAATGTTGTTTTCATACTGAGTGTCACAATACAGTGATAGTTTGTTAAATCAGTTTGATAAGTCATGATAGTCCTTAAAAATCCCTGAAAATAAAAAAATCAAAGTACATCATCTATGATAGGGAACATAATATTTCCTAAAACTTGTGCTTCAGACAGACACATACCACTTATCAGATGTGCACTGGATATATGGCCTCTGAAAACTGAAATTAATAGGATTAAGTAACATAAGCCAGATACCAACACCTACCAAGTAGTATTTTACAGTGAGAGAGTTAAGACATGAGTTTCAGATTTTTTTTTCCTATAGAGTGAGTTCAATTTCCCTGAGCTTCTGATTTCTTAGGTGTACAGTGCAAAAGTGGTATTAATTTGTGGATGTTTCTGTGAGAGTTAAATAGAATGTAAAATAAATGCATCAAGCCAATTGCTCCCTGTGGGTGAAAGAAATCTTCTCTATAAGTTGGCCATATCAAGGAGTGTTTAACTATGTCCTTATGTTTTATCTCCCCCTGAAATTACCCACTATTCTACTTTCCTTTTCTTTCTCTGGAGAAAATGATCTTCATACTTTTGCTTTGAATACTGAGTTGGGTGGTAGAGGCTTACGAAAAGGCTACGAAAAGGGCAAGGAAAAGCAATGTTTTATTCCTAGAGTACAATAACTTATCACACATTCTTTGGATTCTTTTGATTAATTCAAATGAACAAAATTGAATTTCTTTTGCTGTATTATTGCTATGAATGTTACCTTCCTAGACTGATCTTAACTGAGACATTCCTTCTGTTTCTAGTCACCAGCTGGCCATGGATGTGGAGAATAATATTGAAAAATATCCCCTTAATCTACAGCCCTTGGAATCAAAGGTGAAAATGTAAGTACTCATTTTGTAACCTTCTGAACAAATCTGAGATTTTTGAGTGCAGAATTACATGTTTTTAGTTCACATTTAGAAGTTACACATCATTTCTTATTATTTTCAGCAACATTAAATTCTCTTTGGGCTCACAGAACTGTCAACTGGATAATACAGGGAAGCGTTTTTTTTTCTTTGTGTGTGTGTATGTGTGTGTGTGTGTGGTACTGGGGATCAAACTTGGGTCCTTGTGCATCCAATACAGGGAAATTTTTGATTGCTATTTCTTCTACATGTTTTAGTTTTTCTTTTTCAGGCAAATACAGTATAATTAATTTCCACTGTCATTTGTCTTAGCAACCTAATTTTGATTCAGAATAACTTCTACCTTGTGTAGAAGTTTACCATACATTCATATCTCTTTACCGTACACACACACACACACACACACACACACACACAC
>PVIC010034529.1:0-19539 GCA_004025085.1 Thryonomys swinderianus | reverse complement strand
GGGATTTAAGCTTCACTCAACTCTGTGCCTCCCAGGCGCGTCCATCTCCTACAGAGGTCTCAAACGTGTCCTTCTTTACAGCTCAGTAGGATTCCATGCTAGGTTTCCCTGTCCGGTCATCTGCTGATGGGACACAGGCCGCCTCCGGGATAGCTGTTATGAATTGTGCTGCTATAAACATTGGTGTACATGTATTACTGTGTATGAAGTCTTACACTCTGGGGAAGATACCTCATTAGGGGATAACTAGACCCAGTACATTTTTTTTTTTTTTGAGACAGGGTCTCGCTTTGTAGTTCAGTTTGGCCCTGAGCTCACTATGTAGCCCAGGCAAGCCTCGAACTCAGCAATCCTCCTGCCTCTGCCTCCAGAGTACTGGGATGACAGGCATGAGCCACCATGCCCGGCACTGTGGTATGTGGTATTGATTGCTGGTGGGCGTAAGTCACCACACCCAGCATTGTATGTGGTTATGGGGATCGAATTCAGGACCTTGTGCTTGTGAGGCAGGCATCGGAACCACTGAGCTAATTCTCTGGCCCAACCCAGTACTTTTTTTTTTTTTTCGAGACAGGGTCTCGCTTGCTGACCCTCAGCTCACTATGTAGCCCAGGCAAGCCTCGAACTCAGCAATCCTCCTGTCTCTACCTTCCGAGTGCTGGGATGACAGGCGTGAGCCACCACACCTGGCATTTTAATGTGTGATACCAAATGCTGGGATTGTGGGCATGAGCCACCTCTCCCAGCATGGTATGTGGTACCCAGGATCAAATTTGGGACCTCGGGGATTGAATTTGGGACCTTGCGCTTGGAGGCAGATGCCCAGACCACTGAGCTGAATCCCTGGCCCTCAGATATTCTTGACAGTGACTCACTGTAAAAAGTACTTTTTGGGTCAGCGAACTGGGAACTAATTCCAGGGCTTTAAATATGCTTATGCAAGTGCTCTACCACTGAGCTGCAGCCCAAGCCCTTTAGTTTTGATTTGGTTTTGTTTTAAATTTTGCATCAGGGTCTCAGTAAGTTGTCCAGCCTGGCCTAGATCTTTCAGTGCTCCTGCCTCGGCTTCCTACCTAGTTGGGATCGCAGGATACGCTGCTTCCCTTAGCTTGTCAGAAATTCTGAACCGCTCGGGCATCATGTGGCCTCTGGGCTGTGGATTGGGGAGCTCGGCCCACAGTGATATGTCACCCAGTCCGTGGCAGGAGCTCTGGGGAAAAGAGAAGGAAGATGGCCCTTCTTTGGACCCCTCTTGACTCCATAGGGCTCGCTGGTCCTCACATGGAAGGTATCGGGAGAGGATGTAGCTCTGCACAGAGCACAGAGGAGGGGGCGTCAGCTCCCCACTGCCGAGACCAACCGGCTCCTTGTGTGTTGAAGACCCTGCCGGTGGCAGGCCCAGGCCTCGTACCCCCTCCGGTCCTAGCAGTGCCTGTCACCCTCAGGTGGTTAGGGCCCTTGTGTTTGCACACTGGTAGCTGCTGTCCGCGGCCTGGTCAGCGTGACCAGCCCCCACCTCCTTGCCTGTTCCTTGCTGGCAGCTCCTGCCCAAGGTTAACCTTGGCGGGCCACAGGCGCTCATAAAGAAAGCTTTGTAAGCCCCAGTTCCCATGGCCCGCTCACAGAGAGTGCTTCTTCCTGGTAGGAAGGCAGAGCTGCCTGCCAGGGAGCCTCAAGGTCCCTGAGTGCCAGTGTGATATGAGGGCTTTACCCAGAAAAGGCTTCCTGGCCCTTCTTGGAGTAAAAGACGTTCCTTGAAGTTTTTGGTTACTGGGTTTCCATTTGAGGAAGTTTATGTTGCCACCAGAGAGCAGCAGTGTCTGCCCCTCAGGCTTGGGAAATGAGGAAAACAAAGGAGTTAGACCTACAGTAAAGGGGACCTGAAATGGGCAGAGTTGTCAAATAAAACGGCCTGTGTAGTCCAGGCTGGCCTTCCATTTGAGATTGCCCTGGCTCAGTCTCCCCAGAGCACTGGGATTATAGGCCGATTCCACAGCCCAAGTTGTGATCAGGAGAGTGTATCCCAGGCCAGAACACGACAGAACTGTCACCAGACTCGAAGAGGAAGTGACAAAGGAAGAGCACTTGGCCTTTTGTTACTTGCTTTGCTGCCTGTCAGGCCGAGCCACCGACCTGGCTGTAGGACCCTCCTGAGATCTGCTAAGGAGGGAGTGGCTCAGCCAGAGACAGCCCTGCTTGCCAACGGCTCCTCAGTGAATCCGGGCACCGTGCAAAGGGCGGACGGCTCAGCTCTGAGCATGCTGGCTGTGCGGCCGCGAAGGACAAGCGGGCCCTTGAGGTGGCTTCTGTCTGCCCAGAGAGCCTCCCTGGGCTGGTGGCGGCTGACGAGGCTGCGCCTGGGCGGGAGGGTGGCCTGGCCTCTCTGGGCTGCTGGGCTGAGCTGTGCTGGGCGCTGGGCCAGTGCAGGCCGCACAGGGAGGCAGGTGTGCGCGGTGGGTGGACGGGGCACACGCGGAGACCTCTCACTCGCCTGTGAGAGTGGACGGGCCTGCCCGCGGCCCGCCGCTGAGTGCGGCATGGGTGACGCCTGGATCCAAGCCCCACTGGCCACGCATGCTCGTGCTGTTCTCCCTCATGGGAGGAGAGTGGAGCGTTAGAAAGCGCCGTCAGCCCTGTCTCTGCACCTCCTCTTAAACTGTAGCACTTCTTCCCGTGGCCCTGCTGATATCTTCACTGTATTTTTCTGTGTATTTATATGAAAGGCAAAAATGGGTTGGTGTGACTTTTGCTTGTTTATGTGTTTGTTTGTTGTTTGAGACAGGTCTTCCCGGGTAGCCCCAGCTCACACCGTCCAAAGGCCTCGTGGTCCTTTCTCCTCAAGCCCTTGGCCTTGACTTGCAGAGCACGTGTAGAGAAGGCCCAGCTGCGTGCATGCTGTGCCTCAGAGCCGGCTGCTGGCGCATCCTGAGCCCAATGAGAGGGCTGGCCCAGGGGCTGCTGAGGCTCAGGGCCGCAAAGTGCCCAGCAGCGCCTGACACAGAAATGCTGATGCAGAGCTGCTCTGCTGCACCGGCTGCTGTCATTGACTGCCATACTCTCTGTGGACTTTCCCTGTGCCGCTCTGTGCCCACTGTGCCGGCCTCAGCCAGGTCTGATGCAGCAGCCCAGGTGGGTCTCCTGCTGCCCGCTCCTCCCATCCCGCTGAGCAGGGCTGTCAGAAGCGCCTGACCGTGACTCCGCAGAATGAAGCATCGCAGGGATCCCACTGCTTAAGATCCAGATCTGGTCACCAGCGCGGTGCCCAGGAAGACACCTGGAGGCAGACGGAGCCTGTCCTCACTCTGCTGCTGTGGCGGCTTTTCCTCTGCTGCCCAGGGCCCTGCGCAGCCATAACAGGCCAGCTGTTCCTGCTTCGGTTTATGTAGCAACATAGCTCACTCTGCAGAACGCAAGTGACCGCATCGGAGGCAGAGATGCTTGTGGGAGATGGCAGTGTGTGTGAGCATGGTCCACACAGATGTGTAGGCTTTCTGAGAGAGTGATTTCAGAATAAAAGTGGTCACTTAATGGCCTGCAAGCCCACCTGTCTTGTGCAGGTGCTGTTTAATAAACCAGAACAAGTAGCTTGAACCAGTAGTATTGAACATGGTTATGGCTCAGAAATAAGGCGTGCCCTTACCCGGTTTGTAATTGCAGGTAGCTGTGGCATCTAGGTAACCCTCCGCCAGCCCAGGACAGAAAGGGTGAGGCAGGGCAAGCTCTGGAGCAGCTCCTCTGACTCCAGTTCTCGGGGGGTGGTGGTGGTTAGGGTTTGTTTTGTTGTTGTTCAGGAAGTACCTTTCTTGGTGGTGTTTTTTAGTTCTTAAGGGCTTGGTAATTCATGGTTGATTAATCATCATTTCTTTCATTAGAAAAGAGGTTTTAAAAATGTTGTCATTTTGAAGATTCTAGACTTGAAGAGGAAGGAGAGGATCCTGGGAGGTGAGGCGGAAGAACCAGGCGTGTTTCTCCTCGTCCAGGCAGCAGCTGCCTGGCGGAAGCTGTCTGAGCTCTGTGACATCTGGGGAAGGTTGAGATGGTGCTGTGGTGAACACAGGTCTGTGTGATCCTGGTACATGCACGCGGTCCCAGGGGAGAGCGGCTCCTCAGCATCGGGGACCTCGAGCCTGGCCGTTCGGATCACACTGGTGCGCTGGGAAGGTGCTGCCACGGCCACTGTTCTTCCTCCGTGTTGCGTGTCCCCGCCTCCAGCTGGGATAAAGAGCTGACATCGCTTTCCACTTCCTTTTACTCTTTTTTCCCTTTTGGAAGTCAGAAGTTAAAGAACGGGACAGTGAAAACAGCTGCATGTTGGGTGGTAATGAGAAGGTGGGTCTGCCTGGCCAGGAAAAGGTGAAGCAGGAGGGCCTCAAGTACAAGACCAGCTGGGCAGTACGGTAGCTCAGAGACACCCTGTCTCAAAAAACAAGGGAAGGGCCGGGCGTGGTGGCTCATGCCTGTAGTCCCAGCACTCGGGAGGCAGAGGCAGGAAGATGGCTGAGTTCGAGGCTTGCCTGGGCTACATAGTTCAGGGCCACCCTGAACTACAAGCGACTGTCTCAAAAAACTAAAAAATAAAATAAAATTAAGGACAAGAGTCCTAGAGAAGGGAAGGTTTTTTACAGGTCTGATCATCTTCCTGACTGCATGTTTCTGTCTAGGAATCGGTGCCAGGCACATTCTTGCCTCCTTCGGTGTCCTCCTTGTTTTCCATGTAGGAAGCGTGTTGGCCTCTGGATTAATCTGCTTGCTTTGTGTGTCTGCTCCTTTAGGGGAAAACAGAGTCCATCACTGTAGTGAAGCTGCTGAGCTGCTTCGACGACCTGGTGGCCGCTGGCACCGCCTCTGGGAGAGTGGCAGTCTTCCAGCTTGTGTCCTCACTGCCAGGGAGAAACAAGCAGGTGCATGTCCACCCGTCAGCGTCTCCTCACTGCACAGCATGTTCCAGGGCTTTCAGTATTGCTCTTTGTGGCAGGGTCTCTCTATGTAGTGTAGCCTGGTCTTGAACTCACCTAGATTGGTAGCCTCAGATTGCCAGCAGTCCTCCTGCCTCGGTCCCAAGTCCTGGGATAACTGGTGTTCCAATGGATTTAAAATTAGAAACCCTCAGGCCGGGTATTTAGCTCAGTGGTTCTGGCACCTGCCTGACAAGTGCAGAGTCCCTGGTTTATCCCCGGTAACCACATACAACAGTGGTGGGCCTGGTGACTCATGCCCACCAGCCATCAGTATCACACACCACTGTTCCAGGCTTGGTGGCTCACGCCTGTCATCCCAGCACTCGGGAGGCTGAGGCAGGAGGACTGCTGAGTTTGAGGCTTGCCTGAGCTGCATAGTGAGCTCAGGGCCAGCCTGAACTACAAAGCGAGACCCTGTCTCAAAAAGAAAAGAAAAAGAAAAAATAGAAACCCTCAGATGCCTAGCAAATGTGGTATTTGTAGTCGGGCCGTACTTCTGTCCTCATGTGGCTCTTAGCATGGAGCACGTAGGACCCCGGCCCAGGGATACCCAGATGTGTTCCCCCCGGGTCCCAGGCAGGCAGCTGGAGCCCTGCTGCTCTTCCACAGAGAGGATCCCAGGCCATACGTCCTGGCCCTGCATCTCACTCACTCGCTATCTTTGTTTTGTCGTTTGCCCGAAGCTTCGGAGATTTGACGTCACCGGGGTTCACAGAAACAGCATCACAGCGCTGGCCTGGAGCCCCAATGGGATGAAGCTGTTCTCGGGAGATGACAGGGGGAAGGTTGTGTACTCCTGTCTGGATCTAGACCAGGTACTGTGCTCTGCAGGGTTATATTCCTGATTATGTAAGAGCTTTGTAGTTGGTTTTTGCTTGGTCAGTTACTTTTCCTCCACATCTGTTATTTGCAACATTTTCTTTCCTGATCTTTCTGTCTTTGCCAGATCTTTAGAAGCTCCAGTCTTTGACTCAATGGTAGTTGGCTTGCTGCAGGGTTCACTTTATTTTTAAATTTTTCTAGATTATATAAAAATTATACAGGGCCAGGGATTTAGCTCAAGTGCTACTGCATCTACCCTGGAAGCACAAGGGATCAAGTTTGATCCCTGATACTGAAGAAAAAATTACACATCTGAAAGGTTCCTAGGTGCTGATGGATGGGTGTTTTCATTGTGGATATTCACATCAACACACACGTGTCTTGCTCTTTTTTTTTAAGTACTAGGAATGGAGCCCTGGGCTGTTGTATCCCAGCACCTCATCGGGTTGCCCACTGCCTAGGCTGGGCTGGAACTGGTGGTCCTCCTGTTTCAGCCCCCGGAGGTCTGGGATGCGCTCCTGTGCTGCCATGCCTGGCCACATCTAGCATGCAGGCCATGTGTGCAATTCTTATCCTTAGTGCTTAGAAAAAAGAAGATGCTGTCCTCATGCCTCGTTGTTTGAAAACTGAGCAGAGGCGCAACAAGCCGATTTGCAGATCTTCCTGTGCACAGTGTGGTCACCCAGCAGAGGGAGATGCTGGGCAGGGTAGGGCCGAAGGCAGAACAGGAGCAGCCGCCCCCCAGCGGCCGCTGTCAGCAATACCCAGCGGTGTACACTCACCGACCCGCACTGTCCCAAGCCCTGGCTTTGCCAAGCCTCACCCATCCTGCTGGCACGTGCGTGGGCCGCTGTCCTGCCCTTCACAGTAGCCTCCGCCTGAGACTGGCTGAGCAGCTCGTGCCTGGGGTACTTTTGCGTGGACATTCTTTAGCCAAGTTTCTGACTTTCCTGTTCATGTTCACCTCCTCTTACTGAGAAGGAGCTTTGGCTGTGGCTTTTATGTATGTCTACCCTGCTGGAAACGAAAGTGGAAGATGGGCCAGGATTTAGCGCAGAGGTTCAGCGCCTGCCTTGCAAGCACAAGGTACCGAGTTTGATGCTACACACACACACACACACACACACACACACACACACACACAGAATTTAAGATGGTAGAATTTTAAACTGTTAGTGGTAGAGCTGGGGATTTAGCTTAATGGTGTTGTGCCTGCTTTGCAAGTGCAATGTCATGAGTTTGATCCCTGGTACTGCAAAAAATTTTTAAATTATAATGTGAAATAAATCTACTATATGTATAGATATCTTTTTTTGTTTGTTTGTTTGCAATAGGGTCTCGCTTTGTAGTTCAGGCTGGCCCTGAGCTCACTATGGAGCCCAGGCAAATCTCGAACTCAGCAATCCTCCTGCCTCTGCCTCCCGAGTGCTGGGATGACAGGCGTGAGCCACCACACCCGGCACTGTGGTATGTGGTATTGATGGCTGGTGGGCGTGAGTCTCCACGCCCAGCATTGTATGTGGTTACCAGGGATCGAACTCAGGACCTTGCGCTTGCAAGGCAGGCGCTGGAACCACTGAGCTAACCCTCCGGCCCTATAGATACCATTTTTTAAAAAATGAAAATAATTATTTAAAAATAAAGAAGAACAGTGGTATTGCTTTATGTTTTGGCCGATCAGGTATGATGCCCACATCTGCAGTGCCAGTACCTTGGGAGGCTGAAGCCGGAGGACCCAGTCAGGCCCAGCCTGGGCAACTTAGTGTGATCTCAAAATGAAAATTTCGGGGCTGGAGATTTAGCTTAAGTGGTACCATGCCAACCTTGGACGTACAAGATCAAAATAAAAATTTAACAAGGGCTGGGGATGTATCTCACTGCACAGGCTCTGAGTTCAATCCCCAGTATAAAAAGAGGAAGGAAGGAAAAACACTTGGCTCACCAGAAGACGGCACTGCATGTGTCGGTGAAGATCTGGCCGCCCACAGACATGGGAAGGAACAGAGGAGAATCTGACCACAGGTGGTTTCCTTGAAGGTCATGTGCTGCGGTCGCCGCCGCAGAGGGAGCTCTCCTGTCAGTCTGCCTCGCACTTGGGACCTCTCTCCCAGGTGTGGCTTCTGTCCTCATAACATGCTTGTGACATGGACTTTCTAGTGTTGATACAGTTTTTTGTTTTTTGTTTTTTGAGACAGGGTTTCACTTTGTAGTCCAGGCTGGCCCTGAGCTCACTGTGTAGCCCAGCCAAGCCTCCAACTCAGCAATCCTCCTGCCTCTGCCTCCCGAGTGCTGGGATGACAGGCTGACAGGCATGAGCCACCATGCCCAGCATTTGTTGTTGTTTTTGTCTTCTTGAGACCAAGTCTTCTTATGTTGTTCAGGCTGCCCTTGAACTTACTGGGTAACCCAGCCTGGCCTTGAACTCATGCAACCTTCCTGCCTTAGCCTCCCAAATGCTGGAATTACAGGCGTGCACCACCATGCCCGGCAACACATTGTGTTCTACACATCACCATCTACCTTGTCCAGTGGACAAAACAGATATTTTAAACCTCTAGCCTCACTTGGAAGTAACAGTCACTATCACTTGTCTTTATTGAATTGATCAGCTTGGTTTTCCTTAAGGGTCTGCCTAATATCCAAGTTCAGATAATTGTAGTATTTCAAGTCAAAATGGTGCTCTGTGAAGAAAGCCACTGGCTCACCTCCCAGCTCCAGGGAGGTGCAGGGCTCTTCCTTGAGAGAACTGGCATGCCTCAGCACGCAGAAGGGCTGCAGGAGCACCTCGCGGTGTATCCCATCACGTGCAGAACCCCCGTCCTTGAGGGTGGAGACTCAGCGACATCATCGTTCCCTTGCACTGTGGACTCCTCAGTGAAGCCCGTTCATGTGCAGACGAGGCCCCTTACCACTGCATCGGGGCAGACAGTGTCTTGAGGGTGACGGTGACATGGCTTGGCCCGCTGTTGCCAGAGAGGGCCTCCAACCGAGAGCAGAGCCGGCCGCCACCCCTGTGACAGGGGCGCCCTGCTCTCTCCTGTAGGACAGAGAGAGCCTGGCCACTGCTCTGGGAGGGGCTGCGGGGATGGGCCTGCCTGTCGCCATGAAAAGCAGCCTGGGTTCATCGTGAGCCATGTTAGGTGCGGGAAAGCCGTGTCCTGAGGCACTTGCCAGGGAAAGGTGGCTTCCTTCAGCCCCTCAGTGTGTGGGGCGGCAGGCTCTCTCCATCGTGAGTCTAGTGATGCTTCGTGACTGCAAGTTCATCAAAAATCAGACTTGTGTACGGAAAAATGGTGAACTTTCCTGCATATAGATTTTGCAAGTGAATCTGTCCACAGTCTCCCTTCCCGCCCAAATCTCAGCCCATTTTTGTAACGAGGATTGAAGCCACAGGCTTCACTCTGAGCACCCCAGTCCTTTTTCATTTGTTTGTTTTGAGGTACACTCATTTAGTTGCTAGGTTGCCCATCTGGGCTCAAACTTGCACTTCTGCCTCAGCCTCCCAGGGTTCTGGGATTACAGGCCTCCAACACCATGCCTGACTTGCAGCAGTCTTTCTTAATCAACAAAACTACTTCAGGAGAAGAGTGATTTACAGAGGCTAGTTTTTTATATAGTTTATGTAAAGTGCCTGTTACTTTGCTGTCTGTGTGGTAAACTGTTCTGTGTTGATACCACCTTGTGTGTTTAATGCTGGCTCGACTTCTTCCTGACCCTGTGTCTGTGCCCCTTTCAGCTAGCAGTATCATCGTGTCCTCTGATGGCTTTGAATGCATTGTGGGGGCCAGTAGCAGGAGAGCCTATCTGTCACAGCGATCCATAGAAAGCCCCCTCTCCTGTGTTCTGTCATAGAGTAATCCACACGCACGGCCCAACACGTTTCTGTTTAGCTCCTATAGATTCTTTGAGCAGTGTCCCTGGAGCGTGTAGATGTCCTTCACACTGTAGGGAAGCTCATGGAAGACAAGGTAGCGTGAGGTGGGCGCTGTCCCGGTGTGCGCCTGGCACCCTGAGCGTGCCATGAGACAGCTCACGGTGCCTCGGTCCCTGCGCAGGGCCTCTGCAGCTCGTTGCTGGTGCTGGAGGAGCCGGCGTCCATCGTGCAGCTGGACTACAGCCAGAAGGTGCTGCTCGTGTCCACTCTGCAGAGGAGTCTGCTCTTCTACACCGAGGAGAAGTCTGTGCAGCAGATCGGGACGCAGGCGCGGAAGAGGTGAGCAAGGCGCCGCCTGTGGGAGGAGCCGCGGGCCTCAGGCTCAGTCTTCTTCCTCCCCCTCCCCCACCAGACCCTTCCACACCCCCAGAAAGCAGCCTGTTCCTCCGCCCTCAGCCTGCCGGGACTGGGGAAGGAGGTGGAGTGATGAGGGCCCAGATGGCGCAGAGCCGAGGCCGGAGAGTGCAGGGCCAGTGTGGGGAAGCCGGGACTGGCGGTGCCAGGGAGGGAAGGCGGCGAGCTCGCCAGTGTGCTTCTGCTTCCCCTGTGTGCTGTGCCAGGCAGAGCTCAGCGGCCTATTCTCCTTTCTGCATGGTCCCTCGGCCCTTGGGGACAATGACAACGCCCAGCTTCTGTCTCCCACGACACCTCACTAGGTCATCAGCAATCCACGTTTGACCACAGCCTCCCATTGGCCAGGAAGCCATGCAGAGCAGGTGCTGGCCAGGCCTGACTTCCCAGGCCCCGGTGCCTGGAGCTGGGTCCTGGTCCACCTGGCAGGGTGGCGAGAGGAGAGCTGGCACTTTCACACAGGGCCACACCCATTGTTGCTCCTCAGGCCTGGCCTCCTGGTCTCTGGTGAGGTATTAGGGAGGTTTCAGAAGCCTCCTCTGTGTGGGACATCAGGGCTTCTGAGGCCCTCACTACAAGTATCCAGTGTGTGGCAAACAAGCCTCGACAGAAGTGCCCAGAGTGTAAAGGCCCTAAATAGGACAAAGACCTCATAAGATTGGGTCACCAAGCCAGGCATTGTGGCATCCACTTATAATCTCAGCACTCTGGGAGGCTGATGCAGAAAGAACACTAGCGCTAGCTTAGCCTGGACAACTTGGCAAGACCCTGCCTTAGAGTAAACAATGGCTAGGAATGTAGCTCAGTGCAAAGACCCTGGATTCAGCTACCAATACTGGAAAGAAATCACCACACAGAAATTGGCTGGACTGGAAAGGCAGGATGGAAGGACACCAAGCTGCCCCACCGAGTCCCTGTGGCTTCTGCAGATGTCCTCTCCTGAATGAGTCTGCCCAGAGCAGTGACGAGTCCCTAAAGCTACAGTGTCAAGTCCTCGGCCTAGACTGGCGGCACTCACTGGTACCCAGCACTCGGCAGGTGGGGTCAGGAGGATTGCAAATTAGAGCCCACCCCGGGGAGTTTAGCAAGACCCTCCCAGAATCAGTTTTAACAAGGCTGGGCTATAGCTCAGAGGTACAGCACTTCTGAGGTCAGTCGTGTGTACTGCGGAACAACGAAACAAAATGGGCACCCTGCAGTCTGGGGCCCAGAGAGGAAGCTCGAGTGCTTCGGGGAAATCTGAGAGGGCAGTTGTTCCTTCAGCTCAGAGAACAGCGTGGCAGAGAGGAGGTTGGGCCCCTGGACCGCTGCCTTCTGCCCCGTCCCCTGACATGGGCCAGGGTGCTGCCTCAGGAGTCCTGAGGGCAGAGCCGGATGAGGGAGGCACAGGGCGCAGGGCAGCACTGTGGTGCAGCCTGGTGATCGAAATCCAGCAGCAGGAAAAGGGCCGTTAGCCAGGTTCTTCCTGCTGTTACTGTCGGGGTTGGCACCTAGTCACTGTAAATCAGTCCATGCCTGGCTTTTTCTTTCTTTTTTCTCTTGATTTTAGTCCTGGGAAATTTGGTGCTTGTTTTATACCAGGACTGTGCAAGCAGAGTGACCTCACGCTGTATGCGGCCCGGCCCGGGCTGCGGCTGTGGAAGGCTGATGTGCGTGGCGCGGTGCAGGCCACCTTCATCCTGAAGGATGTCTTCGCCGGCGGCGTCACACCTTTCGAGCTGTACCCGCGTGTGGAGCCTGTGGACAGGGGGGGCTGCAGCTCCCCCGAGAAGCACCTGGGGCTCGTGTCATGCTTCTTCCGGGAGGGCTGGGTGCTGAGCTGGAATGAGTACAGCATCTACCTTCTGGACACCGTGAGCCAGGTGCGTAGCACCACGGGGCAGAGCACAGATGCCATGCTTCCTCGAGCTTCGAGCTGGCCCAGGGAGTGGGACGAAGCTCTGTTTGGTCATTTTTGTAGATTTTAAAAAATAATTTGCTCTTGAAGTTCATAGTCACGCTTACCCTCTGAAGAAATGATGCGCCTGTTCCGTACGAAGTGCCTCATGGGCTGCGTGCACCATGTTCTTTTACTTTTCTTCCCAGTGCTGGAAATGCAGCCCAGGGCCGGCCAGGGCTAACTGTGCCCTGTGTCACCACGGAGCAGCAGTCCTGGGCCGTGGGCCCTCCCTCTACCTGCTCTCTGTTCTACCCTTGTTCTTACCCAGATAAAGTCATGTTTATTCTGCCAGAGTGTTTTGTTTGTTTTTTCCATTTTTAAAAAATTTCCCCCGGTTCTGGGATTGACCTGAGGATCTTGCGCTTGCCTGGCTAGTGCTGAGTCACTGAGCTACATCCCCGACCCTTAGTATTTTTTTCTAATTTAATGACTTAGCAGGGGCAACGTTTTAGCATTTTTTTTTTTTTTTTTTTTTGCTTTTTGAGACAAGGTCTTGCTTTGTAGTTTAGGCTGGCCCTGAGCTCACTATGGTACCCAGGCAAGCCGCTGCGAACTCAGCAATCCTCCTGTCCCTGCCTCCCGAGTGCTGGGATGACAGGTGTGAGCCACCACGTCCGGCATTGTAGTATGTGGTGTTGATTGTTGGTGGGCGTGTGTAGTAAGCGGTGTTGATTGTTGGTGGGCGTGTCTCCACTCCCAGCATTCTATGTGGTTACCAGGGATCAAACTCAGGACCTTGCGCTTGCGAGG
Source organism: Thryonomys swinderianus (assembly GCA_004025085.1). NCBI lineage: Eukaryota > Metazoa > Chordata > Mammalia > Rodentia > Thryonomyidae > Thryonomys > Thryonomys swinderianus. The sequence goes on along the minus strand of PVIC010034529.1, from coordinate 6,785 downwards.
CAGGCGCCGGAACCACTGAGCTAACCCTCTGGCCCACGTTTTAGCATTATTAAATCATGGTAGAAACAAATTGTGTTTGAATCAGGATGGTAAAGGCCCCTGTTACACATAGTTCAGGACTTTAAACAGAGCAGTTCTTGTCCATTTCTTCTTGTCCTAAGAGCAAAGCTTTTGTGCTCCTCACCCCCAGCGGTCATCCACACTTCAGACCGGGCCGGGCCTGGCAGCTCTGCCATGAGAGCCTGGCAGCCTCGGCGGAACCGTCTGGAGCAGGAAGTGTCCTCACTAGGCCCAGTCGGCAGCCACACAAATTCATCTGCTCCCGGCAGAGCTCTCTGGTCACTGCCGTCGGCTGGCCTGGGGATACTGACCCAGGGACAGCTGGCCCTGGAGCCTCTTGCCCTCAGGCCCTTGCCTGCTTGTGCCTGATTTCCCGACCAGTGAGACCGGTGGTCGTCCTGGGTAAGGTACTTGGCTCGAGGCTCTTCATTTCTTTCTTCAGTGAGGGTTATTTCAGAAGGTAATGTGTCTTTTCCTTTTTTTTTTGGTGCCTGAGATCAAACTCAGAACCCCCATGCTTACCAGAGAAGACAGGATTTTTTATCCTTTGCCAATTATAGGTAACTTCCTTCCTGGACTCATTTTGAGTTCATTAATTAGTGGTGTCTGGATGGCTTGCAACCAAGTACCAGCCCTTGTCACCTGAGCACCTACCCTGAGCTTTGCCCACAGGTGTAATTAACCTCATTCCCAGGCAGGGATGGAGCCGGGAGCAGGTTTGCACCTCCCTCTGCTCTCAGAAACCAGGGTCCTACCTCTGGCCCTCTGCTGGGCCACCTGAAAATTAGCAGGATGTGGTCCTTGAACTTATGCAGTGAACCAGTCTTCACTGATGGCTGAAAATCAGCAACTGTGCAGAACACTAGCTGAGAAGGTCGCATCTGAGTAAGCTGAAAGTCTCCCGGAGGCAGGGACCAGAAAGGGCTCCGAGCAGAGAGGAAAGCATGTGCTGGAGGAACAGGCCCGGGCCCGTACAGGCAGTCAGTGCATGTGAAGCGGTGCCCAGGAGGCTGGCAGGCAGATGACAGACGGCCATCAGTGGCAGAGGCCCCTTGCCGAGGATGAAACTTGGGTCCTAGGAGCGGGAACCATGGTCGAGGCCTGGAAAGAGGCTCTGCCCTCCTGGCTCTGTCCTCTGCTGCTCAGGTTACATCTGTCAGATTGCATCTGCCTTTGAGGGTTACTCTTAAGAATTTTCAGCTGCCTTAGTGGCACAAGCCTGTAATGCCAGCACTCTGGGAGCCTGAGGCAGGAGGATGGCAAGTTTGTACCCAGCCTGGAGAATTTAGCAAGGCCTTATCCCTACCCCCCGCCAAAAAAAAGACTGAGGACATGGCTCAGTGAAAAGACCCAGAGTTCAGTCTACCATACTGCAAAAGAAAAAAGCTGATCTTCAGAGCTCCTAGCTGTCTAGGAGGCTGAAACAGTAGCAGTTAAAAGTCACAGTTCAACCTGGTAAGACCTTGTCTCAAAATAAATAAAAAGAGCTGGAATGTAGCTCAGTCTTACAGCAATCTTGGGTCCAGTTCCCAGCCCTTAAAAATAAATTTTTTTTTTCAGAAAGTTGTCACAACAATGTGGTGGCTTTCACTTGTTTGGGTTCTTACACCTGCTTTTTTTATACTTTGAACTGTTACTTTTACTGGTTCTGAAATTTTTGTTTGTTTTGACAGGCCACCATTGCTGGTTTGGAAGGATTGGGTGATATTGTATGTGTTTCCTGCACAGAAAATGAAATATTTTTCTTGAAGGGAGATAGGAACATCATCAGAATTTCGAGCAGGCCTGAAGGACTGACATCAGTAGGTTCGTATCGATTAGAAAGTGACCCGGGCGTGATGGCTCACACCTGTCATCCTAGTACTCCGGAGGCAGAGGCAGGAGGACTGCTGAGTTCCAGGCTTGCCTGGGCTACACAATGAGCTCAGGGCCAGCCTGAACTACAAAGAGAGACCCTGTCTCAAAAAACTGAAAAAAACCTAGAAAAAGAGAGAAAGTGAGCTGTGCATCTGAAGGGCAGGCCCCGCTTGTCCCTTGTAATTAGATTGACTTGACTTGACTCCCTGAGCTGTGAGAGCTTTACTCCAGTAAGCAAGTGTTTTTCCTGATAATTCACACAGTCCCGGATCTGAGTGCCAGGGAGCCTGGACTCTGCAAGGACCGCGCGGCTCACAGGAGAGCACGAGCCAGCCTTGGGCCGCCGTTGGCTAGGACCTGGCGCTGCGAGCATAGGAAGTGCACATTGTTCTTACTTGGGGTTAACCTGAGTGTTAGTCGCCGCATGTGGCTGGTGACTGGCATCACAGACAGCGTGGCACCAGACCAGCCGCACGGGTCTCTAACACGTCACCCCACAGTGCTCCTGCCCCTTGTGCCCGCGCATAACCAGCAACCCTGGGAGGCGCTGGGGCCGTGAGCCAGGGTCCCTGCGTCCTGGCACCCAGTGGGTGCTGAGTGAGGAGGACAGCTGCGCTCAGAGTGCGCTGGCGCCATCCAGGCCCTGCTGACTTCCTGTGCTGGGAGAGTGGGTCTCTCACCAGCCTCCGGCCCGGGGACAGGCGCAGGGCCCGGGCCCCACCGCGCTGGCCGTGCTCTGTGCTCGTGCTGGTGCTGACCTCCTGCCTCTGTTTCTCCGTCTGGAGGGTCCAGTGGGGAGTGATTTGCCCGCCTGGAGGTTCAGGAAGCTTGGTTATCAGTACATGCGTATTTTCAAATATTCCAGAGATAGTCTAAGTGTGATAAATACCTAAACGGTACAGACTTTTTAAAAGTTAAAAACTTGTACATCGGAAGAATAAGTGCCATATACTAGTGGTGCTCCCTCCTGCTGGAATGAATAACTTTCCTGATTCCGGCACGCGGGCCTCCTTTGTAACAGAGCCCCATGTAAGGCCCATGGTTCTGCACGTCTGGTGCCTGTGGACATAGAGTTGCCCAGTTCCTTACAGACTGAAGGCCGGGCTGGCTTCCTCTTGCCGCTGGTCTCCCAGGTAGCAAACGCTCTCTCTCAGGCAGCAGTGTTTACTGAGCTCTCCTCTCAGCAGGAGCTGGTCTGGAGGTGGTGAGAGGTCCCAGTCACGTCCATGAGCAGTGTCCAGAGAAGCCCCCGGGAGCTGCCGCTTCCGAGGTCAGGCTCAGAGGCTCCTCCCTGGCCAGCTCGGCAGCCAGCGAGCCCCGGAGCAGGAGCAGCTCACTCACCTCCACCGACAGTGGCTCCAGCCTGCTGCCGCCTGCACCCCTGGCCACCCCGGAGCCCAGCAAGGGTGGCCAGCCCACCTCACAGAGATTCAGCACCATCAGTTCAGAGGACTTTGAGCAGGAGCTGGTCGTGAAGCCCATCAGGGTGAAGAGGAAGAAGAAGAAGAAGAAGACAGGTGCGTCTGTCCCTGGGAGTGTGTATGTCTGCAGGCCTGGGGAGAGAGCGCAGGGCCTCTGGAGAACGGGTGCGCTCCTCCCTGGAGGGCTCTCCCTGCAGAGTGTTCCCCGGGCTGGCAGAGAACACACACACATTCACACACATACGGATAAGACATCTCTGGAAGGTGCGAGTGAGCCTAGAGCACCTGTGTTTCCACATCCTGCCAAGAGGCGGTGGGTTTTGCTCTTCTCCATATCTCGGTTAGGACGTTGGCTTCTGCCAACAGTGGGGACTGTGCAGGAGGCCCGAGGGGCTGCAGGCTGAAGTGGGGTCGCAGCATGGGGGGATGGCTGCTGGTGATGGCCATTGCAGGACTAAAGGGGCATGTGAGTGGGTTCCTTGGCACTGAAGCAACGCTGGAAGTTGGGCTGCGAGCTAGTTGAACAACCCACTTTGTCTCACCCCCTTCCTGAGAGATTCTTGGCAGGCCCATCCGATTTGTGTCTTGGAAACAACCCTGCATTGGGACTGTTACTACTTTCATTTAAAACCTTTTTCTCGAGTCAGAACTTTGTTTCTAGTGACCTCTTTCTGTTTCCCCAGCTGGGCTTCCCAGTGAGTGTTCGCGTTCTGAAGAAGACGGCGGCAGTGGGGCCTGTCCCAGCTCCCTGGAGCCGACTCCCTGCTTTGAGCTCCCCGGCGGCAGCCCGAGGTCCCTGAGCACAGATCAGCTGTCCGTGGCCTCCAGCGCCCTGGGCAGCAGTGCAGACCAGCTGAGCATGGAGTCCCCTGACCAGGAAAGCAGCCTTGGGGGCAGTGAGGTGAACGGTGTCTTGCTGGAGAATAATGCCCCAGAAACATTCAGTGTCCTAGAGCTGCCCGAGTCTGTCCCCAGGGCACTGGATGGAGAGGACGTTGCCGCTGAAGTTCCACCACGTCACCTTGCACGTGAGCTGGAGCTGCTCCCTGGGGTGTTGACACTGTCCTTGCTCCCAGGGGACAGTGTGGGAGGAGGCAGTGACCAAGAACATGGAGAACTGCCTGGCCCTGTGAGCACTGACTCCAGCTGCAGAAGGGTGCTCTGCCCAGGCCAGGATGGCTCTGCCCGGACCCCAGGAGAGGTGGACATGGAGGCTGGGGGCCGCCCAAGTCCCTGTCCAGAACCGCTGCTCCTGGACTCACTCACGGCGACTCCCAGCTGCGCCCCGAGGGCAGTGCAGTGGCTGCCTGGGATGGAGGCTGACAAGGGCGGTGCCTGGCAGGCCAGCAGAGAGCCGGATGGCCCTGGCTGCCTCGGTGCAGACGCCTGGCCTGCTGTCACTGACAGTGACAAGGGGCCGAAGGAAATGCCCACTTCCGAAGGTGACAGGGGGAGATTGCAGGCTCCTCTGCTGAGCGCCTCAGTGGCCGGCGCCCTGGAGCCCTGGCTCGAGCCGCCTCCCCAGGACCCAGCCCTGACATCCAGTGACGAGGAAGACATCTATGCCCATGGGCTGCCGTCTTCATCCTCAGAGACGAGTGTGCTGGAGCTCAGAGCCGGGCACTCCCTGCAGGACCTGAGCCATCCAGGGACAGACGACCCCTCCCTGCTCAAGCTGGATCAGGTGTGTGGCGTGCACGGTCAGAGGCCGCTCGTGACGCAGGGCTGCTGCTCAGTGTCCTTCTCTCCTTCCGTCCTTTTTCTTCGGCTGTCCTTGGGGCTGGCTCAGGGCTCCGTCACTGAGCTACGTGTCCAGCTCTTGTTCTGTTTCATTTTGAGTCAGGGTTTGCTAAGTGGCCCAGACAGGACTCAAAGTTGTGATTCCGGTGTCTCAGCCTCCTGAGTGCTAGGATTACAAGCTTGCCCCATCGCGCCTGGCAAACTCTTTTTCTTAAAGAATTCCTGGGCCGGAGGGTTAGCTCAGTGGTTCTGGTGCCTACCTCGCAAGCGCAAGGTCCTGAATTCAGTCCCCAGTAACCACATACAGTGCTGGGCGTAGAGACTCAGGCCCACCAGCAATCAATACCACATACCACAGTGCCGGGCGTGGTGGCTCACGCCTGTCATCCCAGCACTTGGGAGGCAGAGACAGGCGGATTGCTGAGTTTGAGGCTTGCCTGGGCTACACAGTGAGCTCAGAGCCAGCCTGAACTACAAGCGAGACCCTGTCTCAAAAAAAAAAAAAAAAGAATTCCTGGCAAGTCTGATTATTTTCCCTCTTCTGGAAAGCATTTGTAATCCTCTGCAGAATCTGCAGGCCAAAAACATCCTAAGGTCTGGGTTCGAGGAGCTCCCAGTGCAGGCTCCTGGGCCCCTCTGACCCCTCAGGGAGTCCCTGTGGTGGAAGGCTGCACCTTCCTGTTTGTCCTGGCCCGGTGAGGCCAGGCCTGTGTGCACAGTCAGCACAGCCATCACAGAGCCCTGGGCAGGGCACTCGGGGTGCTGGACAGAGACGGGGACACCCAGGACCTGCAGCTGTGACAGCTGCTGCCCTTAACCTGTGGGTGGCCAGTCCCCAGAATGAAGAGGGTTTGTGACTCTTCAGGGAGATTTTAGTAGAAAATGATGTTTTAAAGGTATTTACTTTCCCTGTATGCCATTGTAACAAGATGTGCTTGGTTTCAAAACTAACATGAGACATGAGCTGTGGCTGTCCACTTTGCCCTCGTGGGCATGGGGCTCCTGGTGCGACAGCATGGAGCCTGTAAGCATGTGAGCTGCCCAGGGAGGTGCCGTGCACGTCTGTCAAGAGGCCAGCACGCTTCTAAAGCAAAACAGACCACAAACCAGGGGTTCTTGTCCCCACTTCCCTCGGGAAACACACGCACACACAGGCCTAGCAGGGGTCTGTGAGTCCACAGCCCGGCAGTGAGTGAGGTCAGAGCCAGCCCAGGAGCTGCCCACCCTTGGAGCCTCTGGGGTCCAACAAGCTGCCACTCCCCTGGGAGCAGATGGCTTCCAGCCCACACTGCCCTTGCCCCGTGGCTCCTGGGCTGCTCCCAGGCTCTGTCTGCACTGCGGGTGTGCAGCACTGAAGGGGCCAAGTGTGTTCTCACAGTGGTGCGGAGGCCTGGAGAAGCCAGATAAAGAAAGCTGGGCCCAGGCCAGGGGTTTAGCTCAGTGGTTCTGGCATCTGCTGGCAAGCTCAAGGCCTTGAGTTAGATCACCACTAACCACACTCAACAGTACTGGGTGTAGTGACTCAGGCTCACCAGCAATCAGTACCACACACCACAGTGCCAGGCGTGGTGAATCATGCCTGTAATCCCAGCACTCGGGAGGCAGAGGCAGGAGAATTGCTGAGTTCAAGGCTTGCCTGGGCTACATAGTGAGCTCAGACCAGTCTGAACTACAAAGCGAGACCCTGTCTCAAAAAAAAAAAAAAAA
>PVIC010034528.1:0-19519 GCA_004025085.1 Thryonomys swinderianus | reverse complement strand
TGCATCACTACTAGGGTCAAAGAAGGAGAACTCAGTTGACATGAGGAATTACTAACAAAAAAAGAAAAATAAAGTTTAATGACTCATCCTTCAGGGACTGCTGTGAAAATGGAACTTCGTTCTTCCTCTCTTGACAAAACAACCCAGCATTTTACAGTCCTGATCATGCTCTGAAACAGTCCCTGTTTTATTTCACAGTCATTTTAATAAAATGTATTCTCAAGTAAAATTCCCGTAGAAAAGTACTGGCAGGCAATTTTCCTTATCTAGAAGATTTAAGTTTTATAAAGATTGAGCAAACATTAAATTACTCAATATCGAACTATTACAATATGGAAAATGCAGGTGTAGGTTCTTTTAAGCCCTGGAACGCGGCATTTGTGTCAGTACATAACCTCGAACGTGTATTGTGTTTAAAGACTCCTTATTTATTATGAATTTTTTTTTTTTAATAGAAACTCCAAGGCAGCGGCGCTCTGCCATTTCTGAAAAAATGCATCTCTTGAAGATGTGTTTTGTCTGTCCGGCAACACGTCCTTCTTGTACTTAGGAGCACCAGTCAGTACTTTCCCCGAGTGAGGTTGTAAGCAGGGAAATCCTCATTATAAAAGCATAAGACAGGGCACTAAATAAGCTGTGCTAAAAGGACACTTGTTTACAGAGTGCCAGGCGCCTCGCTCACCTGAGAGGCCCCTGTCAGGCGCCGCCCGTCCTTGGCCCTCTTGCGCCCTCGGAATAACTGTCCAGGCCTTTCGGGGACTGGTTTTGAAGCTGAGAATAAATTGTACTGAGTCAGCAAATCTGAAACTAAGAAATCTCCAATTAATGAAGTCTGGCTGAAGTCTTAAAGTTTATGTTCCAGTCCATTTTAATACTTACTACTATTTTAGTTCACCAAACAATGATTAAATTGAAGTAGTGTGTGTGGGTTAAAAAGATCTACACGAGAAATAACTGTGACCACAGCAAAAGACTGATTTTCACTGGGAAGGCTGGGCCTGACCTGCGGGTAATTGTTCTTGACATGGACGCACAAGCCATTTCTCAGTTAAGAGAAGGCGTTCTGCAGACGCTGGGACCACACAGAGCTGTGCGCTCCGGGGGGAGTAACGTGAAACACATGGCCGGCAGCGAGGAAGCTGGGAAGCAGATGCAAGCCGGCCCGTGCAGCCGCTGAAGGCCAAGCCGCGGCGTGCGCATGCTCATCTCTGCAGCGAATGCGTGGCCCCAGAGCGACGCGCATCGTAGCAAAGTAATTTGGGGAAATCTGCAGACGGTGAAGGATGCAGTGACCAGTGGGAAACAGACCAAAGGACAGGTTCTTGCCGTGGCTTATGTGACAAAGATAAAGGAGTCATTTCGGGATAGTTTTTAATAGAATAGATATGACCTCGGGCACGGTGTGGTGGAAAAGAGACAAAAATAATCCTCCGTGAGATGTTTTTAGTCTAGATGAGTGAATTGCTAGGCTACTGGAAAAGAGAGGACACAGGGAAGAGTGACAGAGTGAAACAATAGGATGAAGAAGGTAAAAGAAGATACAGAGTAACCATATTATTTGAGCATTAGCTTTTCTAAACAAGAAAGGCAGTAGAAAATGAGTAAAAGAGAGGGGAAGGACAACATGATTTATATACAGAGGTATGTCACTGCCATTCTGTCAATATCGTTTACCTACATTAAAATAAAAGAGAAAATTATGAACACGAACATTTCCTAGGTTTATCCTGATTTCCCCACAGCTCCAGCAGAGGACTGGAAGGACGTTTTGTTGTTTAAGATCATTGTGTTTCTCACACACCATCTCAAATACGAACTAACTAGTTCATTTTGTGCTCAAATGAAGAAAAAGTGGTCTACTATCATTTCAGGGAGAAAGTGGGTTGTATTGGACTCAATAGGTCAGTGTCCAGTATCAGGATTTAGAAAAGATTTTGTTGTTGTTGTTGTTGATTTTAATTTCTGCCCCACTCCCCAGCAGTACTGGAGATTGAACTCAGGCCCTGGTGCTTGCAAGGTAGGCATAGTACACCTGAGCTAAATCGCCGGCCATAGAGAATAATTTTTGAAAGGACTTATAGAAGAATTTTTCTCCGTGCATAGAGTATACCGCCCTATCTTCAGGCGATCTTTGCAGTACCATCTTTGCATTTTCTTCAAGTGCACGTGGTGAACCAGAAAGACAGAATTTGCCAAGTATATTTGAGATATGCTAAGTTCAACCATATTAAAAAGGGCTTCCTTATTCGGTGACTTCTCAGCTTTTCGAATACAATGTTACAGCTTCTCAGAGAAATTATGAGATTGTACTAATTCACAGACATTCATGACAGTAAACTCTTAGAAACAATATCTCCTTAATAGAAGCCCAAAACTTCAGACTTTAAAAATAATTCAAAATTGACATACTGAGTATTATAAATGCCTCTAATTTATTTGGATAACCATAAGTAATTCTAGATGTTCTTCATTCGCTGTAGCTATGACCACGAAATGCCATGTCCAGTACCACCAGCAAGGATGTATTTGCAACAAGATGAATTAGAAGAGGAGGAGGATGAAAGAGGTCCCACACCGCCTGTGCGGGGTGCCGCTTCCTCTCCGGCTGCTGTGTCCTACAGCCACCAGTCCACTGCCACTCTGACCCCTTCCCCGCAGGAAGAGCTCCAGCCCATGCTGCAGGACTGCCCAGAGGAGATCGGTCCTATGCAACATCAACCAGACAGGAGGTACAGCTCATTAGCTGCCTTTGCTTAGAAATCACATTATTTCCCCACTTTTTTGGCATTTATTCAATGCTATGGAGTAGTTTTCAAATCATACAAGCACTTTCTTAGAGTTGCATTCCACAGTAATCTCAGATAACGAATGTATCAAGTAAAATTGTTGACTGTCACAGTAGATTAATGAATCACAGTGAACTTAACAGTCATAAAATAATGTGCATTAACCCTCACGCACTTAGATAATTACCTTCATAAAGACATGGTTTGCTAATACCTTATCATGTTATTGGTAGTGGATGTTTTTGTACATTAGTTTTTCTTTTACACGGATAAGGTCCTTCTTGGGTCTACAGAAAAGGAGATTCACTCATTTTTTTAAAATTAAATCTACATAAAGATTTCTCATAGCTATAATATCAGAAGAGTGAGGTCAATATGTTCATTTTATGTTGACCTCAGATCCCATTATTTTGGTTTAAATGTTAGGTTGTAATCCTTTTATCAAGATTAGTGAGCAGTGTCTGTGTGTGTGTGTGTGCGCGCGCGTGTGTGTGTGTGCACACTCGTGCACATGGGAGGGTGTATGATTTCTGGAAATTATTAGTACATGTTTGCAGTGAATGAGGTTTACATTTACCTTAGGTAGTAGGTACATGCATTTGAAATATTTTGGTTTTCCTTATTCCTCTTCCCATCCCTCCCTCTGTCTCTAGGTCTCTTTTCCCAATTTTATTATTTGTAATTTTTTTTTTAGTTCATGTTTGCCACATACAACATTTACATTCACTGTGAATATTTGGTACTTGTATATAATGCATCTTAAACGTTTTTTAATCTGTATGTTGATCATCAAGCAACATGTTTTTGTTATGTGCAGTGACTTGACTTGTCATTTATACCACATGAAACCTGTGACTGTATCACGTTAGCTCTTCTCTCATTATTGATGACTTTGTTTGGACTATTTTATTGTCCTTGACACATTATATTTTATATCTGTTGCTTTTCATATTCCTAATATAATTTGAAACTGTGTGTTTTATTTGCCTCAGAAAGTTTTCATTCAGTGTTCTTCAAACAATAATGAATTCTGGCCTATGCTGCCTGAATTTTACTCTGTAGATTAAAACAGAATTCGCAGTGTTTACTCTTCATTGTGTCATTAAGAAGTTATTGCCAAATTCAAAGTGCGCACTCTCTAAAAAAGGAAGTTGTTAAACCTTCTTGTGTGTGACAAGGAGGAAGTCCTATTACCATCTATTTAAAATCCAGTAGCATTAACTCTTGGCATTCATGACACTTGGAAACAAGCAAAGCATCTTTGTTCCCCTGTTAGGTTGACAGACCATCTTTGCTAATTCTTGGGAGAGGCGGGTGAGAGATCAGTAGAGACCATTAATCCCTGAGAAACTTGTGTTCTTTTTTTCATTCTCTAACTGTACCCATTTCCTCACCACTCCCCACTGTGCGGCCGGAGGCAAGATATTTTTTGCCTAGTGTGTATCCTTTTGTCTTCTCCATACATTCTTTTTTACTTTTTTTGTAGACAAAAGTCAGTTTAGCTTTATTTATCTTGATATTACAACCTTATCCTCTTCGTTCACCACTTTCTTCTCTTCACTCTGCTACTTTTACACTCCCGCTTTCCCGGTCTCCTCTTTTGGGCACTGGTCTTTCCCTACTGAGAGCTTTTAACTCTCTCCACCACAGTAATTTCCACTCACATGTCTGCCCCCTCGCTCCTGACTTCTATCGTTTGGCTTCAATCAGTCGGATGAAAGAAGCCTCACAAAGGAGAAATCTAAAGGCTTCTCACTCTGTAGCATCATTAAGCTTTCTGCAGTGTTGGCAATTTTATAAAGTGTTGTGAGAATCAACTGAGATAATGTATGTTAAATATCCGAAGCAGGGTTACTGTTAAACAGATAACGTTTCCCTTCTGTACTTATCCTGATGGTTCCGCTGTTACGTGTATTCTGATGACTGTCACATTTGTTTAGCCAACCTAGGCTGTTTGCCTGAGTGTCACGGGGACATTTTTACTTTTACTCCACACGTCCAAGCCCACATTCATCAGTTTCACAGTGAACTTTTCAAACTTGCTCCTTGTCCTACTTTAATGACCATCTTATCTAGAATTATCAAGAATTATTTATTTGGCCCACATTTACATATGAACTAAGACAGAAGCAAAAACCATTAAAAACTTTTGTTATTTTGCAATCATCTAATTCTTCTACTCTTTTATTTCTTCAGTCATCTTCATACCATCTCATAGACTAAGCTATTTACCACATATTTTTTAATGCTAACTCCAAAATACCACTTAATTTTGTGATTTGATTTGTATTCCTATAGCAGATATATTGTTGAAATAATCTCAATTTTGCTTCTGTTTTTTGTGTCCACCCTCACTTTTCCTTTGCTTATAGAGGTCTGCATATATTTCCCTCATTAAGATAAATCTTATTGTTTGTTGAACATTCAGAACCTTTCTCTTTTGCCTTTTTTTTTTTTTTTTTGTGGTACCGGGGATCAAACTCAAGCTCTTATGCTTCCAAAATAGGCATGGTACCACTTGAGCTAAATCCCCGGCCCTCAGAACCTGTCTCTATCCTTTCCCTCTTTCACTTACGTTTCTTCTTTTCCTTACTGTCAATTTCACCTGAATTTATCTTAAATTTGCCAACAACCTGGTCTTGCACACAGCTTTTGATCACCGAGCAAGAATTTCTCATTTTTCTAATGCTCAAATGCTGCTCCATCTGTGTAGCTTTCCTCTGGTTGCCTGGCAAAAATCAGAAGTTTCTTCACACCACTGTTACCATACTAACAAGTTTTCAAGTTGCATTTGCTGATTATATCTGTCTCTTCATTTAAATTTAAAGCTCTTTGAGGAAAGAACTCATGATTGATGCATTTTTTTTTGATTCAACAGTTTTATTCAGTATTTGATGACTGGAATCTGTAACTACAGTGAGATTTGGAAGTCATGTAACTTTCTGTTCTTTTAGGTGATGGTTGGTTGTGTAAACCCAAAGAGGAGATATATAATTGAAAAAAATGTGTGAAGTACCTACACTTACAAGTTAACTCTATATAGCCTATCAAAGAATGTAGTCCTTAAATGTTTTATTAATTTTATTTTAATGACCATTACCATAACACTAACAAATACAAAGTTGAAAAAAGCATATTAAAAAATGAAGAACCTCTTAATGCTTTTTATGATGAATGTGTATTTTTATGCACCATATTATTACAGAGGTATTTGAAAATACTGATGAAAATACCAGTGTCAGAAACTCACTGTTAAGTGCCCACCAGAAATCCTTTCAGCCATTCCTCCATATTTCCACACTGCTTTGAACTTGTGATATGACATAGCTACACTTTTCTCTCAACAGTCCCTTTTTCTATGTTGATAACTTAAAACGTGGAACTGTGTGTTAAACATATACGTAATTTCCTTAACACATCCCCGAACACTGGTAGATAAATGGTTCTGCCTTTGTGATCCCAGATGCAATGTTGACCTCACATGTACAGTTCTCTTTTTTGTTTCTATTCTTAATTTTTATCTTCATTGATTCACGTGTGTGGTACATAAGGATCACATTCATCACAGGGAGTTGGTAGAGTACATCTTAATTACTTTATGTCCCCTTTCCTAGCCCTACCCTCTAATCCGAGGCTCTTTTCAATCCCTGTACCTATTCAAATGACCACCCCATCAATAGATGACTCTCTTTCTCATCATCCTGTCACTTCCCTAAAGAGGCATTCATGAGAGATAGATAGCTATTTCTCTACAGATCTCATTCTAGAGCTCCAGGCTCATATATCCAAGTACTTATTCCTGCAAATCTTTAGTACTTAAGTATCACTCTGAGTGATATACATAGCTCCAACCACAAATGCACTCTCCTTATTCCAACAGCTATTTTCTCCTGTTTCATGATAGTAATGTTCTGCTAAGTGGTTTTGTTGCCTTTAGCCTTTCCCCTTGTTCAATCTAAGTCCTCACTACAGATTGTATGGAGGCACTTTCCTAAAATGCAATGCTGATCAAGTATCTCTGCTGCTTAAAAATCTCTCAATGGCTTCATTTCCCTTAAAATAAAGGCAAGGTTCCTTAATGTAGCAATCAAGACCCCGTGTTTTGACCTCTGCATGTCGCTCCTCCTGACCCACTTTTGTGACCCCGTCACAGCTTGTATTTTCTTCACTCTAAGCTTTTCCAGTTTCCAGAGTGAGCTCAGTTCTTGCTCACTTCCATAGCTTTCCACAGGTGGCCCGTCTTTCTGAGACACATTATCCCCTCTTCTGTGGCTCAGACCTAATGTGCTTAGATTAAATGGCAGACCCTCTTTCCCTACTTTCCTCTTCCTGACTATGGGCAAGATGTGCACCCTGTAGAGCTCTGTGCTGGAGCCTGCTTGGTACTTACTACTGCCTTCTCTCTGCACCTGCAATTAGCTCCTTGCCTCCCCTACTAGACTACAAGTCCCTGCAGACTAGAGTCCTGTCCCTTTTACAAGTTGAATTCCTAATATACTGCCTGAGTTCCTGTTTTCATTACTGTCTAACAAACTTCTTTTCAAACTTGGTGCCCTAAAACAACTACTGCATTTTTTACCCAGTCCCGCAGATCACAGATTCTGTAGAAATTCAGCTGGGCAGTTTGTCTCCAATCACCATGGTTATAGCTGGATTATTGCATGTGGAAGGTCTCCTTCCTCGTTAATTTGTTCCCTCGCAAGTGTGCTGTCTTGTGGTCCTTGGTTTCTCTGTATCTGCAGAGTCTGTCCTCCAGGGCCTTCCCATATGGCCTCTGCTTCTCATCCCATAAGGTCCCAGATAATGGTGCTTATCATTACCTTATTACTGTCATTATATTATTATTTTTCAGACAAATTCAGTATTTTATTGAGAACCAAAGCATGGCTTTTCTTCTTCTACCTTCTTTTGGTGGGAAGATGCATCAGAAATCCAGAGTGCAGTCCCGCTCTTGATGAGGGCACGGCAAAGTGACAAGTTCTCATTTCAGAAGGTCATTTAGGACGGGAGGTAATGCTATGGACATTTTGCAAAATGCAGCCCTCCACGTCCATATATGTAGCTCATCTATAGTGCATATGCATTAATATTTATCTTTTATAAATCTTAAAAGTGTAAGCCTTACTGCTTATCATCTCTGCGCTGTCAGAACTAGCAGAATGTTTACCATAGTAGGTGCTCAGTAAAAGTTTAAAGAAAACATTACTTTCATGATTTTGGATTAGGTATTAGGGGTACATATAAACCCTATAAGTAAAAATTACTGAAATAAAACATATAACACCCAATGTTAATTAGATGAACTCTAAAACCTTGCATTATTACAAATATTATCATTCTAATGAACTTTATTTTATATTTTATTGATTGATTGATTGATTGCTTGATTTTTTTTGTGGTGCAATGGATTGAACTCGACCTTGCACGTGTGAGGCAGGCACCAGAACCACTGAGCTAAATCCCCAGCCCTAATGAACCTTCGATACTTAATTTTTGTCTAAAAATAGGCAAAACGGATGACTATCATGATGGGAGTCTTTCTTCTCATTTTGTCACATAATAACAATGAAAAATATAGTTAAACTTATCCAAATCTACCACTTTGTGTAGTCTCTGGAAGTGTTGTGTTTAATGTTCATAAAAATATCTTAAATAGTAAAAAAATAAACTTATATATCAAATAGGAAATTGTCTTTTTAATATAGACAAATTAAATATGATATTGGTGGGAGGGAAAGAAAGTAAGAAGGCAAAGGGAAAATTACATATCTTGTCTTTTTACAAACTGGATACTGGTTAACTACACGAAGAATGGAGGCTACACTCGTATTAGAAAAAAAGCTCGAAGATACTCACTTTCTCCCCTTTTGGTTTTTGCCCGGTAAGTGGTTTCATATATGGTGAGCTGTACACACACCTACTTTCACCGATCGATGGAATCGCTTCTCATTCTCTGGAACACGTCTAGGAGGGGTGGCTTTGTAGGAGCCTGGAGTGGCTTGAGTTGCAGTTCCATACTGTGCATTATTTGAGAAGACGATGAAATCCCACAGGGGTAGGAATCCAGGGGTTTGAGGTTCGTTTGTGACAAGTCCCACTTGAGTGCAGTATCTTGAAAATAGCTTATTTTTGTGTTTCAATAAAACATATTACATCTTTCAGGCTGTACATGTTTATCACACATTCCCTGCGCTGTCCTTATTTACAGATGGTTTGCATAAATCTTTCTGTCTTCATTATTTACATAGGGTGGTAGCAGTTAAAGGCAGCCCTTGTTTAACATGAGGATATTTTGCTCTACAGAATCTGAATTATCTGAACATAACAATGCTGGCACCCTTTCACAGCAAATTCGGCTATTCTAATTCCCTGTACTGGTGGTCAAAATAGTTTTTGTGCTACAAAGTTTTGCATGTCTTTACAAAGAGAAGTTTTGTGGTATTATGAATGTGCATGGTGACAAAGGCTGCAAATTAACTTTTAAGTATGGTATTTTATTGCATTCCAAATTAAACAATGGTTTTCGTCGTGTGCATCCAGCACTCTCCACATTGAAACAATTATCCACTTTAATCCCTTAAGTAACTTCAGCTTTGGCACATTTTTCCTATTTCTTCTCGTGCCACACACAAACACATTTAAAACCACCCAGAAATAGAAAATAATGCATTATATTAAAGAACTCTGTGTATACATACACATATACACAAAACATGTAATAATACATACCACTGATAATGAACTTAGATG
The DNA here is from genome assembly GCA_004025085.1 of Thryonomys swinderianus. Taxonomy (NCBI): domain Eukaryota; kingdom Metazoa; phylum Chordata; class Mammalia; order Rodentia; family Thryonomyidae; genus Thryonomys; species Thryonomys swinderianus. The sequence continues at coordinate 9,983 of PVIC010034528.1, read as the reverse complement.
TAAGATAAACATATAACATATAAAGTTCACACATTGATATATATTATATATACATATATAATGCACTTCAATATAGTATACTATTTTCATTTCCTTGGTTTTCAAATGCATGTACTTGTATAACATTTCTTCCTATAAATACAGGGGTGTGTGTGTGTGCGTGTGTGTGTGTGTGTGTGTGTGTGGGATGAATATGTTCATAGAAAGGTCATGCTCTTGGGCATGAAATTTGGTTTAAAACTGAATTGATATATAACAATTATAAGAAATTTTGTATGATCTTAATTCTTCTGTATTTCCCTGTTCTCATTATAGTAATAATTTAAAAATCTCAGAAATAATTTTAAAAACTCAGAAAGTTTTGCAAATTTAGTGAACATTTAAAAATATGTTTACTAGGGCCGGAGGGTTAGCTCAGTGGTTCCGGCGCCTGCCTTGCAAAAGCAAGGTCCTGAGTTCGGTCCCCGGTGACCACATATAATGCTGGGTGTGGAGACACACCCACCAACCATCAACACCGCATACCACAATGTCGGATGTGGTGGCTCACGCCTGTCATCCCAGCACTCAGGAGGCAGAGACAGGAGGATTGCTGAGTTTGCGGCGGCTTGCCTGGGTACCATAGTGAGCTCAGGGCCAGCCTGAACTACAAAGTGAGACCCTGTCTCAAAAGCAAAAAAAAATGTTTACTAGAGCTTAATAATTAATTGTAATGTTTCTGTAATCATTTATTTTTCAGTTTTCTGTTGGACAAAAAAATGATGTTTTTTGTTTGTTTTGTTTTGTTTCTGAGATATGGTCTCACTTTGTTGTTCAGGCTGGCCCTAAAGTCACTATGTAGCCCAGGCAAGCCTCGAACTTAGCAATCCTCCTGCTTCTGCCTCCTGAGTCCTGGGATTACTGGCATGACCCACTATGCCTAGGGGAAAAAAAATGAGTTTTCTGAGAAAATATGAAAGATATTTTTCCTCAAAGAATTTGCTATGCTGCCCTAAAACTCTCCTATGTTGATTTTTTTCCCTCTCTATGGTAAACAGCTTCACCAGGCCCTGTGTGGTTCCCACCTGGGTAGCTTTTGACCAGGACATGTACTTATTTTTGCTTACTTTAGTGTGCCACCCAAGCTGGTGAATTTAAACCCTAACCATGCATTCTGGACACCCTCTGCAGGAGGCTCCTCTGTGACTATGTTGGCATGAAATAAGGCCACATGTTCTGCTTTTAGTTCCCTTTTCTTATTTTCTCTTCTGGGGGTACAGGGCGGAAGAGGGATTTTTTAAAATGAATTCTTTATTGGTACATTTTATACACAGCGGACAACCACACTCAACATTGGGGAATTTGTTCCAGTATATGACAGGAGTTAATTCTCATTTTTACCCATATCCCTACCCACCTACAACCCCCCACGCTCCTCTATACATATGCTTTTTTTTTCTTTGTAGATCATATTCTTTCCCCTACCACTTCCCCTTTGAATATTTCCAATTTCACAAAATCTATGGTACATTCTAGGACTCATTTACATCTACAGGTTCTCATACCAGAGAAAAGATACGGTATTTACATACCCGTGACCAATTTGCTTCACTTACTAAGTGTGTCCTCAAGGTGTGTCATTAAGAGGGACTTTTTTTTTTTTTAAAGAGGACAACTGGATGAAGAGCCTCCTTTCTCCTTGGTTAGGAGAATCATTCCATCTTGACTTCTATGAGTGACTCAAAGGTAGTGAGAGGGGAAGGGTATTAGCATATGTTACTTCATTAGTGAAAGGCTCTTCCTGGGGAGCATCACTGGATGTTTACGGTTCTCAGATAGTTCACTGTCCTCCTCCGTGTATTTCCTTGTCAGAGCATGTGTCTCTTAGCCTTGCACACTGCAGTCGTCACCAGGTGACACCAGATCCTGATCTCAGTGACACTGCTCCTCAGGTCAGGAGACTTGGATGGAGTTTATCCTTTCTAAGTAGCAGGATTGCAAAATTTCATGAGGCATTGCCATGGTCATTCTACCTGAAAGCCCCCCACAGTGGCATCTCTAAGCCAGGTTAAAGGCATGCCACACTGAGCCCGGGAAGTAAGGCGGGCACCAAATGGTCTCTGCCGAGAAAACGGTCTGGCAGGCACAGGTCCGAGTGAGGAGCTGTTGGCATGCTGCTCTTGACTTTGCTTTCTGCTCAAGTTCAAATGCTCTCTACAGCTTCAGTCATTTTCTAATCACTGTAGATGATGGTGGTGGACAGTGCTAGTTATGTTCTCTTTACATTCAAGATCATGAAACCAGTTATTAGCAACTGCAAGATTAGTTCTGGGCTGCTACTTATGTTTGTGGCCATCTTTTTTTTCCCCATTTATTCCAGGACATTACAAAAAATACATTTAAGAAAACTGTTACATAGATAGAATACCGATAAAAGCAATGGAGTTAAAAATAGCTAACAACTAGTAGCTAAGCATAAATGTGTAAAGCAGAGAGAAAAATGCTCATTGGCCTGATAGATTATTTTATTAAAGTTTAGTAAAATCTAAAAGAAATGGTGTCATATGCTAACTGTGTATTGCTTGGTCCTGTGAAATATTATATTGTGTATAGTCAGGATGAATGACTGCATTTCTGTGAAATCGTAGCTGGGTCAGTAGAGGAAGGAGGAAGGAGCAGATATGAATGGAGCAGACTTTTAAGATTAATGCACATTGCCTTTAGTAATAATATGATAGTCTTGGGACCGGAGATTTAGCTCAGTGGTTCCGGTGCCTGCCTCGCAAGTGCAAGGTCCTGAGTTCGATCCTGGTAACCACATACAAGGCTGGGCATGGTGACTCACGCCCACCAGCCATCAATACCACATACCACAGTGCTGGGTGTGGTGGCTCACGCCTGTAATCCCAGCACTCGGGAGGCAGAGACAGGAGGATTGCTGTGTTTGCGGCGGCTTGCCTGGGCTACATAGTGAGTTTAGGGCCAGCCAACTACAAAGCGAGACCCTGTCTCAAAAAAAAAAAAAAAAAATTAAAAAAAATAAATTAATAATATGATAGTCTTGAAAACTTCAGCACAAATGCATAGGCATGCTTTTCCAAAGTAAGTGTTGATTCCTCAACTTTTAGCTGAACATAATGCAAAAGATGAAACATAAGGAGACTTAAGCAGTTGGACGTCTTTTTTTATTAAACTTCAATAACATGTAGTCTAGGCTAGCCCCTGACTATGAGGTACATAAAACTCAAAGCGAATCCAAATTAGAAATCCTCTGATTTACAGGAGTAACAAATCAGAACAAATCAGCTGGGCAGAAGCAAAGATCAAGTCAGGACGCTCGCAAACCGCTGGGCTGCTTCACTGTTTTGTGTCTGGCCTCGTGAGCTGATCTTAGCTATTTGTTCCTCCTGCAGACGGCAGCCTGTGAGTCCCCCGCCCCCACCTCGGCCGATCTCCCCCCCGCACACCTACGGCTACATCTCAGGACCCCTCGTCTCAGATATGGATACCGATGCCCCAGAGGAGGAAGAAGATGAAGCCGACATGGAAGTTGCTAAAATGCAAACCAGAAGGCTTTTGTTACGTGGGCTTGAGCAGACCCCTGCCTCGAGTGTTGGGGACCTCGAGAGCTCTGTCACTGGGTCCATGATCAATGGCTGGGGCTCGGCCTCGGAGGAGGACAACATTTCCAGTGGCCGCTCCAGCGTGAGTTCCTCGGACGGCTCCTTCTTCACTGATGCTGATTTCGCCCAGGCTGTGGCAGCCGCGGCCGAGTACGCGGGTCTGAAAGTGGCCAGACGTCAGGTGCAGGACGCTGCCGGTGAGTCGCGCTGCCCCCCCCCCCCCCGCCCCGGCTGCACAGGAAACCTCAGTGTGTCGCTATGCGGGCCGATTATCTCACAGTTGTTCACTGTGCGAAATGAAGTTATTACCGCGTAAGGGAAGTGAAGTCTGAGAACGGGACTTCGTTGGGTTATTTCCTTTTTTAGAATTCTAAAGTTGTTTATTTTACTTTCATTTAACAAATCTTATGTACCATGCAAGATAAGAGCCTATCTAGCATGTCCTCATTTAATCCAAAAAGTCACAGGGATAAAATATATTGGTATTTCTTTTCTTTTATTTAGTTAGGAATTCTGTAGGAGGAATAGGTAAGTACTTAGGTTGGATCCTCAGCCACTGGAAAATGGAATGTTTCTCCTTAAACTTCATTTTTTTCATGTCTTCTCAAGCTAGAGTATTAATTTAAATGGAAGGTACAAATATGTTAGTAATTTCCATACATTTGCAAGTATAAATGTTTTACATTTTTAATCTAATATTTGAGAGATAAATTGATCCAGACGTATATTATACTTTTACCTGTTGCCCTACTTCATTGCTATTAGCCCATTTTTTATAAATAAAAAAATGAGGGGAAATTAGTAGTTAATATTCTGTATGTATCATTATCTTCAAAGTAGAGTACAAGACATAAATCAAAATGATTCTTACAAAAAATAAACAAACTGATAACACAAAACCATTAACCAATGATCTAAGAAAACTAGTTATATAAATAAAGCAAATTAGCATGTGTGCTAAAATATTTAGAAACAATGAAATATGTAATTTACAGAACTATTTGAACTCTATTTTTTATTTTTAGTGAACACATGTTCAGTCTTTTATTTTTACACATAGAAAGTAAACAATATGAGAAAGAAAACAATTTAAGTTTAAAACATATTTATCCCATGACTTTCATTTGTGTAGAATGAATAAGTGAATAAATATAAATACATCCATATCATAGTATGTGTATATTTCTGCTAGATGATAAAAAAAATGTGGTCAAGAAGAAAGATTTACCTCTGAAATACAAAAGACCATCACAACAAATCAAAATTGATGTTTTGTTCTTATTTTTTGTAGTTTATTACTGCATTGCTAGTTTTCTGATTTTAAAAACTTATTTCATTAGTTATTATTTTTATCAGTATGAAATATATTCACAGAAAATTTTATTCATAACATAAACTAATCTCCATAGATTATTTATTAAGACATATTATTATTGGAAGTATGGTTATTTTAGTCAGGTCTATATTTTATGTAATTTTGCCAAATTTTCCCCAGTAGCTATAGAATGTAGTAAAATATAGAAACCTAATTATCTTTCTTAATACATAAATAAAATCTAATTTTTATAGCTTATTTCCACTAATTTTTAACCCTGTGTAAAAAAAATTCATGAAATTAAGCATCTCAAATCACTACTTTCAGATTGCATTACAAGTATGTTTCAGTTCATTAAATCAATGAACATAGAAATAACACTGAAAATTCATCTGTAAAGGACCTTATGCCTCGAAGTGTATGAGCAGTGGATGGCCTTCCACAATAGAATGAATAATGGATTCCATCTCGGCTCTAATTCTCTGTTTTCATGGATATGTAACTTTAATTGTAATAGTCTCCATCATAGCTAAAGAGATTTCAGCTTAATATTTTATTGTATTGTAGTTTAGTGGCACCTCTGGTTTTTGTTTGGCTCATAATTATAATGAACTTAACATGCATTGGCCTCTGCCTGTTACAATGCTCTTTTCAGGAAATAATGGTGCTTATCATGTGACTTGTAGTTAACATAAATGAATAATCCAATCACAAAGCTTCTCACTTGGCTGCATTAATGTCTATTATTTAATATGCTTCAGTTAGCATTTTTAAAAGTGTTGATTTCACTATATGTAGCTGCTTCTTTGAATAGTCAAAAGATACATTATCTGGGTCCCTTTGATATTTCTTCTGGTACAGTGGAACATTCTGGATTTGTGACTGGAATTTTTAGACACCAAAACAATGAAGGTCAATACAAGGCCAATAAATCCATAGTCTTTATGGATTAATTATACAGAGCCTGTTATAATATATCATCCTTGTAAAAGAGCTCAGGAATTTGAGAGCATTGCAATATACCATGTCTGATTAGTAAATCTAGTTCCTGTGGTACCTGGGAATATTGTTTCTTCAAAAAATGAACAATCAAATGCTACCTTTTGCCACCATCAGAATATAGTTGTCTTGGAGGTATGACTTTAAGAATATAGAATTGCTGGGTACATTAAGATAGAAAATGAATATATTAATTGTTAACTGGCCTAAATATGTAAACAAGGTCAATTTCAGACCACCTAAAAGAAACTACCTGGGTAGTTTTTGGTGTTTGCCATCAAAACATACCATGAATGTGTATTTAATTAAAACAAGTTTAATACTTATGGTTCATCCTTAAAACATAAATTTCTTAAAGACATTGACTTTTTCTCTTGAGGAAGCAACAAACATTGATTTTTTTTTTTTTTTTTTTTTTTTTTTTTTTTTTTTTTGTGACAGGGTCTTGCTTTGTAGTTCAGGCTGGCCCTGATCTCACTATGTAGCCCATGCAAGCCTGGAACTCAGCAATCCTCCTGCCTCTGCCTCCCGAGTGCTGGGATTACAGGCATGAGCCACCATGCCCGGCACTGTGGTATGTGGTATTGATTGCTGGTGGGTGTGAGTCACCACACCCAGCATTGTATGTGTTTATGGGGATCCAACTCAGGGCCTTATGCTTGCGAGGCAGGCGCTGTAATCACTGAGCTAAATCTCTGGCCCAAACATTGAATATATTCTTTAAATATTTAATATTTTTTTTAAGAGTAGCATTTTTAAGAATAACATTTTTGAGACACTTGGAAAAATAGTAGAAATATTTTTCTTTAGCCAATAAGTATTATGAACTTTAATTGAATAAAAGTATTGTAATTAAAGAAAATAGAGAAAGAACAAGCCTGGAAAGGATTTTAGGGTATTTTCTCCATTGGATAGTACAGGCAGATTGAAAACAAGTCTATTTGCTAGATTTCAGTTAAGCACTTTTTAAAATTAGTAAGGTTTCTAGCTTCAGTGTTTTGCTTGTGTTGTTCCTATGATGATGAAAATTCACTAAGGAGCCTGGTTCTGTTCTTTTTCCTTAGGCCGACGACATTTTCAGGCCTCTCAGTGCCCCAGGCCTACAAGTCCTGTGTCTACAGACAGCAACATGAGCGCAGCCATGATGCAGAAAACAAGACCAGCCAAGAAACAAAAACACCAGCCAGGGCATCTGCGGCGAGAGGCCTACCCAGATGGTGAGTCCACTGAAATAGCTGAAAACATCTATGAATCTCACTTACTTTCCTTGCCTCACTAAGACTGGTAAAAGCACTCCCTGACATTAGGAATTCCATTATAAATCCACTAACGCTAAGCTTCCTATTATGTACAGGAATGATCTATTCCCATATCTTGTGCAACACCTGTTAGTCATTTCTGTTGTCTAACAGCCTGGCACTTTGAGAAAACAAAACAATGCATAGCTTTCATATTTTCTGAAGTTTATTTTATAGTTTCAAACAAACGGAGGAGGCCCCAGGTCAAGTGATAGCACAGGATGAAACCTCCGAGTCATTCATAAATCCTATGAAGTATCTCTGTTTCTCACGTTACATTTTGTAAGATTACATTTAAACAAAAGAGAATGAACTCATGTGAATATTGATTCAAACCTTAGTGGCATCACAGATACTCTGTGCACCAAAAAGCAAAGGGAACCAGTTTCCTTCACCCCTTCACACAGTTTCTGCTCTTAGAACAGGAAGCACAAGTATTCCCCTGGGAGGTGGAAGTAATGCAAACACTATGATGTTTTCTAAAGAAAGCCTTTAATGAAAATGCCTCAGGTGGCCCGGCATTTATTAAACCGCCACCTTCTCATTTTATAAAACAACCCCATGGGCTTTGTGGAAATTCATGTAAGATAAATTCTCTCAGACTCACCCACCTTGTCAAGTTTTATAAACTTGCTACAGGGATGGGGGAAGAGAATCACAATCGCTGTTTCCCCACCTCCTGGTCCTGTGCAACCACTCTCTGATTAGGACTCTCATTACCAGTCAGCAATATTTAAAAAAGAGCATCATTTGCCATTATCATATGAAAGCTTAATATCATAGATCCTTATCCAAGGTTACAAAGAGGGTTTTCTGAGGTACTTCTCCCTGTGATTCCTGCCACTTGACAGAAAAATTTAATACAATGCTCACAGCATGATGAGCACAAGTAATTCTGCAACGAGTGGCTGTCCATGCCATTATCTATACTCTACTCTGAGTATTTTCTCTCACTAACATCTATCTCATATTAGACTACATTAAATACTGGTGTGACACAGTGCACCTGGGCCTCCTGGCTTCTGCCCAGGACTCTTGTCAGTGAAACTGAGTTGTCAGAATATTATCTGATTCTGAAGGGTTATTACAGTGGCTTTGTGCATGTTTGTCTCTGTGAAGGGACAGACACTAGGTGTAAATCCCCAAACCGTACTGGTCTTTTTACATTTATGGGACCACTGTAATGGCATTTTACAAGTTTTATAGCTGTTTTATCAATTGTTATTATCTGGAGGAGGGCTCCTCACTGAAAACTGGCTACACATCAAGCCTGGATATAAACACATTTAAATTGGATACTTAAAGGGAAATCTGGCCTCAAGCTTTGAGTAGATTTTTCCTCTTCATATTTATAGATGATGGAAGGGGAGGCTGGCATTGAGCAAAGCCTTTTAGAAATGTTTCAAATAATGCAAACATGCCCAGGTAGAGAACATAGTATCACAATTATAAATAACACTGTGCTAAAAAATATTTATTATTCATCATGCTGTAGTACTTCAGTATGCTTAATAATTATACATAAATTCACTAATTCCTGAGTAAAAACTATGAAATTGAAGTACTTAAGTTGTTTTCTTTAATTTCAGAAATACCAAAGATCTAAAATGAAGAATATAGATAGCCCAAAATGAACATGAAATATTATTAACATTTCTTGAAGTCATTTTCCAAGATACTTATGAGAAATTGTTATAGTTGTAGTGAAATTAAAGCTAATTAGATAAGATGGATACTTGACTAAAGTTGGTTTCAAATTGTAGCTTGAACTTTTTAAAAGTATTTAGTTTGGTAACATCTATGCATCTTTCAATTATGCATCTTTGATGCCTCTTTCAATTATGCTACCATTTCTTGAGTATAACTCTGAATGCTTACAATTTGGTAAAAAATTATAAATTTTACACATATCCTATAATACATATCAATCAAGTAAATTCACAAGAAGAGATACATCTTAGATGGACCCCTCCAAAATGCATGTTTTATTTTTGTCATCTGTTTATTTATTGATTGATTGATTGATTGGCACCCTATCCTGGTCTATCCATGCTAGACAAATGCTCTACCACAGATCTACACCACGACACCTAAATGCATGTACTGTTGACATGGGAACAGAAATCACCTTCTCAGAAACTATTTCCTCATAAATCTGCAGTATATTGTTTAGGAGTTTATAAAAAGTAGAGGGGAGGAGAAATATTTTGTAAAGATAAAAGCAAATGGAGGAGAATTTAAAGAGCTAACAAATGATAAAATGTAAATTAACAATTGAGTAAGGGTAATCAAGAAGGGCTCCCTGTTTTGTTTTGTTTTGTTTTGTTTTGTTTTGTTCCCAGAGCAATGTACTGACTATGATGCATGAACTGATTAGCATATAGACTTATCGGAACTATGTCCAGAATATGACATATCACTCTCGAGTTTATATCTCTGCTTTATAAAGGTGGCTGAAATCCCTTGTTGGAATTTTTATAAACTTGGTAAAGATGAATAGAGTAGATGTATCTGAACTGCTAAGAAATGCTTTATGATGATCTCTGTCCCTGTACTAGTTTGCCAGGTATGTTATTCAGAAAGTACTGAAGTCTAGGTGACTTCACCAACAGAAATTTCTATCATAACACCTGGATGCTAGAATTCCAAGGTCAAGGTGTCAGTGAGAATAATTGGTTCTGAGGCCTCTTTCTTTGGACTTGAAGGAGCCCTTCTTCTCCTCGCGTCTCCACATGGTCCACTCTCTGCTTTTTTTTTTTTTTTTTTTTT
>PVIC010034527.1:6636-19644 GCA_004025085.1 Thryonomys swinderianus | reverse complement strand
GAGACAGGGTCTCACTTTGTAGTTCAGGCTGGCCCTGAGCTCACTATGGTGCCCAGGTAAGCTGCCGCGAACTCAGCAATCCTCCTGTCTCTGCCTCCCGAGTGCTGGGATTACAGGCGTGAGCCACCACACCCAGCATTATATGTGGTAACTGGGGATCGAACTCAGGTCCTTGCACTTGCAAGGCAGGCGCCGGAACCACTGAGCTAACCCTCCGGCCCTGACTTCACATTTTAAGAACTCCTTTGTCTTTGAAGAGAAATTTCAAGTTCTGTGGATTTTTAGAGATGACACATTCTGATTTAATTAGTTTAGAATCCATAAAAATGTGTTCCAGAGAGGTGATTTATGACTGAATCTCTACTTTATTACAGTTGAAGGTATAATCTGCACCACCTACTCAGGTGATTCTAAACTGTGCACTGTCTTTCCCGAATATTTCTTAGCACCTGCACTGGAAAAACTAGAAGAGAACGGGGGTGATTTAAGGGGAAGCATTCCCTCCACAGAATTCTGTGCCTATCTTATTAAAATTTTATGGTTGTTAAATGAATTTAAGGTTGGAGAATTATTTAATGCCACAACAGTTGACAGATTTACATTCAGATAAATTATTTTGTCTTTCTTTGAAAATAGGTAAAGGTACTGACATTCTTAGAAAACTGTACTTCACTCACTGAGCTTTGTGTATGATACTCATCTTTTGGAAACTAGCTTCTTCTGTTCAGTGGTTCAAGATAACCACCTGCTCATAATTAAAAATACTTTATATAAATTTTTATGAAATAGAAATACTTCCAGTAATACCCTCAAAGACTTGTAGCAGATCCCATACTGCAGGCTGAAGGCCATGTCTATAGGAAGAGGAGAAACGAGTAGGAAACTTGCATTATTTGGCCTTCAGTTCTGTGCTTTTCAGTATGTGAGGTGCTTCAGAGACTGAGTTCATAAAACAACCCAGTGGATTACAAGGTTTTATTAAGCCCATTTTATTGCAAGAGAAACCAGCCTGAAACTAGCTGAATGGCAGAACCTGAATTTTTTGCTTGCTTGCTTGTTTTTAGTGGGTCGTTGTTGTTGTTGTTGTTGTTGTTTGTATTGTTGTTGTTGTTCTTGTTGTTGTTGTTGTCCTTGTTGTTCTTCAATGCTAAGTATTGAATCCACGGCCTTTTTCTAACTGGTCAAGTGCTCTACCACTGGGACTCATCCTCTGCCTGAAGCTAAATTTTTAAAGCTGATCTGTCAGACTTTAGTGTGATGAGTTGCTTGGGGGCAGAAACAGTAATGAACGTGTCTGGCAGATAGAACAACTAGAGGATACAGGATGGGTTGCCTCTCAGATTAGTTAGCTAGTTTAACTGGATCAGAACAAGTTCAAGCAGGGTTAGAAGCTAAGGTCAAATAAAAAATAAGCAAAGTTACTATAGGACCTCCAAACGAAGAAAAGAGGCGATTCCACACAGAAGCATTGTGCTCACTCTGGCAGTCAAATGAAAACCTCTTGCTTTGGAAAATTTCTTCACAAAAGTGTTCCCAATTTGCAAAATTCTAATAAAAGGCTTTCACACATCCATCAATCCGTTCTGAGCTATTGTGGCATTCTTTTTGTCAAGGATTTTGAGTGAGATTATTTGCTGCAGTTATTAAGATTCTTGTAGAGGCAGAAAAAATAAGCTTCCTTCAACAAGGATTTAACTCATAAAGTTCTCTTTTGCCAAACTTACACTCTCTCACGATTCCATTCTCCTCTTAGAGAAAATTGATGCATAGTCCTCTTTGCTTACAATTGTGCTGACACATTGCAAGAATGCCTATTGGCATGACATAAGGTGAAATCTGACATGTAAATACATAAAAATCATTTTCAAAGAGCTATTTAAACAGTCAAGCACTGTCTCCAGCAGAATTTTGTGCACTCTTTCATGCCTCGTTGAGGATGAAGATGCATGCACAAAACATCAGATGTTCAAAAAAGGTTTTGGGCCCAGAATGACATCTGATCGTGACTCATTTTATGGTTGACATAAAAAAATGTAAACACAGAGCTATAGGTATTCTTCCTGTTACATCAAGCTCCTCTTCAACATTTAAAAGAGCTGTATTGAAAAAAAAATAGAACATGGGAAGTCACCGGATACACTAGCTATACACAAATGGTGATTGCTAGCTAAATGTTCGTTTTTCTTCACATCTCTGTTGACTGGTCATTTTTAATATTGTTGGAATTCATTTTCTGTTTTTTATAATCCTCTCTAGGATGATTTTATTACATTAATAATGTTAAAATAGAAGCCAGGCATGGTGGCACATGCCTGTAATCCTGGCAAACATCCCCTTAATTGCTATATTTGAGAACCTGTATTTCAAATGTTTATTTGAATTCAGGAATTTAGGAGAAGTCAAGCATGTTCCAAACTTGAGAAATCCACATTCTAATTGGAGATACAAAAGCTGTAGACAATGAATTATATAAACTAGAATATAGTAAACACTGCTAAGGTATTACTTGTGCTAGTAAGGACTCAGCAAGAGCTTTTGAAAGGATGTAGCATTTGACTTATCCCTTAAAGCATGAGTAATGTGAAGCAAAACCAAACCAATAATTGTAATTTTGTGGCATTCTTCAGTTTACAGATTATTTCTACATATATTTATCTGTATAGCTAAATAAATATTTCCCCTACTCCACAGATAAGGAAGCTAAGGTTGAGAAGACATGACCAGGAAGCATCAAAGCAAGGAAATAGATTCATGTTTCACTCCCATCCTACTGAAGGAACATGTCACATTGGCATTCTCAGAGGGATTTAGAAACATGAGAACATAGCAGTGAGTAAGTCAGGCAGAGAAAGCAGTGTGAAGACAATTTTACTGCCATGAAAGTTGTTATATATTAAAGATGGCAAATAATTTAAATTGACTGGATTGTAAAGAATACAAAGCAAATAAAGTTAGAGGACAAAGAAGAACCATATTGAACAAAAGAATTTCGACTAATGCATTTGTTGACAAGGGAGATCTAAGTACATTTTTTGTAAGACACGACCAATGCATTGATTTCTAAAAATCATCTGTCAATTTTTAGAATTGATGTGCAATTCAAGAAAGACTGCGAAGGAAATATAGATCATATAATTGCCTAGATATGGAAAATTAGGGTGTAAATTAATCTGGTAAAATTTTGAATCTGTAGCAATATGATTATATTTTAATGATTTATTTTATTTGTGATTAGCATATATTGTACATACTAGTGGAGTTCGGTATGTTACTTCAACATGTGCATACAGCATGCTGTGAGCAAATCTCACTCCTTTTATTAACCCTCTCCTCCCTCTTTCCAACCTCTAGTAACCACTGTTCTACCTATAGGACAACATTTACATTTTGAAATCTAGAAAAGTAACACACTACTAAATGTAGTTTACAAAATTTGAGTGCAGTCCAAGTAAAAGTACTACACAGACCATACTCTACAGAAAAATACAGAAAGTTGTAAGTATTGAACCAAAATAATCTGAGGTTTATACGGCTACCCAAGAGAATTCTACAAAAATCTTTCAAGGTCTGCTAATGCTTCTAAAACTATTACAGAGTAAATAAAAAAATACATTTGCAAATGTTTTTAATGCAGCAAGGGTAACACTGATACACAAATGCAAACTATACTCTGACATCCCTTATAAATATTTGATGCAAAAATCTTAAATAAAACATTTGCAAACAAAATCCAGCAGCACATTAAAAAATAACATATTATTTGGGATTTCATAACTGATTGGGGATTGTCTGACAATGCAGTGGTGGTTCAACATGGAGAGACAAGGAACACAATTATCATATTAATAGAACTAAGAAGGAGAGATACATTATTATCTTTATAAAATGCCTAAAAGCTATTTCACCAAATTTAGAAATAATTTTTATAATATCAAATTTAATAAGATTTGATGAAAACTTTCGTGCATGTAAGCATCAGCACCAAACCTACATGTTCTTCAATTGATAGACATCATAGATGTTTCCACTGAAGTATTTCTACTGTCTCTGCTACTAATTAATTTGCTTTAGATGTAAGTAGTTACATAAAAGAGAGCAATCAGAAGCACAAGTGTAGAAGAGCTAAAACTATCTCTACGTGCAGATGATATGATTTCCTAACTGTGAACCTAAAAATGAATTAATTGGGAAATATTATGAATATTAAAACAGCTTAATAAAGTAGCAATGTATAACTGAATTAACATTCTAAACACCATAGACGTTATACACAAAACCAATCACTTAAAAGATATAGTAGAGTGCTGGGGATTTAGCTCAGTGGTTCTGGCACCTGCCTAGCAAGGGCAAGGTACTGAGTTCTATCCCAGTAACCACATACAATGCTGGTTGTGGTGGCTCACGCCCACCAGCAATCAATACCACATATCACAGTGCCGGGGGTGGTGGCTCGCACCTGTAACCTCAGCAGTCGGGAGGTAGAGACAGGAGGATTGCTGAGTTCAAGGCTTGCCTGGGCTACATAGTGAGGTCAGGGCCAGGCTAAACTATAGAGTTAGACCCTGCCTCCCCAAAAAAGATATGATGGAAAAATGAGCCATGTTTATAATAACAACAGTAGCAGGTGCTGAGGGTCTTTGTTTAAATGAAGGATCTGAGGACATAAGGGAGCTTTGTTTTCTCTTTCCGCTTTACATTATTGGCTCTAGGGAAGTCTCATTTCAGTATTGCCTGCTAGAAACAAGTATTAGTGGGTCCATGATGAGAGCTACAGCACTTCTGTATGGAACAGGAGACATAAGATTTCACAAACTCCATTTTCACTGCCTGTGCTAAAGAGTGTTTGCTTTCTATCTTCTTGGAGAGACTTTGGGTCATTGGAGAGGGACTGAGACTCCTGAATCCTCTTTAGGAATGCTTTCAAGCATCCATGCTTAAGCCATTAGAGTCCCAGTGTTTTTGGTTTCAATTCAGGCTAAAATAAAGAGACATCCTTTTGGAAAAGAAAAGAAGAGGAAGAGAGGAGTATCGTGCCTGGCCAGAAGAGCTCTCTTAAAAAGCCTAAGGAGGCAAAGATCAGACTGAAAAAAATACCTAAGAATTATAAAAACACCCTGACCCGCATGATATGCCACTTATTTATATAAATATAGATAGGAAATAACTTTAGCTAAAACAAGTAAAGGCTGAAAAAGCTTGAAGGAGTTGTCCGCATTCAAATATAATACCTAAGTGCTCATATGAAATATTAGAAACTGTTGGAATATTTAGAATCTTTATATTCAATATTCAGACTACCCAATTTTTAGGATATTCAATACTCATGAATATTCAACATTGACAGAGGCTTGGAAAAACTAAATGACCTTTTAATTACTTTTTCAGTACCATAATTAATGCTTCCACTAAAGCCTTCCACTCACAAAAGCTCAGAGTAAGGAAGTAGTCCATTAAAGTTGCCACTTAAATGCTTTCGAAATTTTGTGACCTTGGGGAAAATTGTTGGGCTTTTGAATTAAATTGAACTGTGGCTGGCTATAAAGAAAGTCATTTTACTTTCCTTTATCTTGCAGTTTATTTCCATCCATCACAACAGTGTGGTCCATTAATTTCTATTTCCTAAGACAACTAGAGATGGCCTTATCTTTGTTCAATTCCCATACACACTGAGTGAATGTTCCCACTTACTAAATGTGGTCCGTAGAACCTGCAGCATTTGTTGCAAAGTGCCAGACTACTATTATCTAAAATCAAAAATTTCCCCACATAATTACATTTATTCTGTGTCATAGTATTCTTGAAGTCTAAGTGAATATGGTTTCAAAACAGAAAGTTTCATTGATATTTTATTTTTATACTTATGAATATAATTCTGATCTTTTAAAAAATGTGCAGTTTCTCAGCTAAGCACAAGAAGAGTAGGATTTTTTTCTCCAATTTATTCAGGTTTACAAACTTTCCCAGAGTCACACTATGTTTAATAATGATAGCTGATATCAGACAGTCCACAGAGTCAATGTTTCATTTCGGCTCAATCGAGAGTAATGTCAAGAGATAAGATGTGGTTTTTCTATAAAATGCAGTATTACCCTGCCTTAAAGAATGATAAGTTTGAGTCACTTATACTCAAATGAACGTACCTTCAGGACATACTCATAAATGAAATAAATAGGTCACAGATGTGTAAATATCGTATCTGTTCTCTGGTATGAGAAACTGAAGATGTTAATGAGTTCTAGAATGTATGATGGTTGTTGTGAAATAGATAATATTCAAAGGGAAATGTGGTGGAGGGGTGAGTAATGAGGGGTAAAGAAAAATGCGATGGTAATAAAAAAAAGGAAACAAAACTTATGTATTTAGGATATGGGGGCTTGTGGGGTTTGTAGGGGAACATTTAAAAAATGAGAATTAAACTAAGTCATATATTGGTACAAATTCCCAAAACTGAGTGTGATCATGATGTGTATATACAATGCACCAATAAAGATAAAAATATTTTTTAAAAAGAGGTAAGGCAAAATCCACATTCTGTTACAAAGTCAGCAGTAATGATAATGATGTTGAAGAGCATAAGAATAGTACTGGTATAAAAAAAAAACTGTCATTCACTTAGCACATTACTTATTCACTGTGCCAGACAGCCACATACAGGGTCTTCTACAGGGGACTCCATCTACCTCAAATAATACCCCACCGGAATCCATACATGTTTTGTCTCCTCTTTTGTTTACCCACATTATTCACCTCATCATTATCAATGTAAACTAGATTTGCAGTGCTATCTGCAAATGATCTCATATATATTAGCCTCAAGCTCATCCTTTCAATAAGTAAAATTTAAGAGATGTTAGTACCTTTTCAGAGTGTGTAACTTCACTACAATCTAATTTTAGAGTATTTTTGCCACCCCCCCCAAAAAAATCCTCCATCTATATGTCTCAGCAGTCATTCAGGCAGAGATAGACGTATATATTTTCCTTTTCTGAACTTTTAAAAAATGTTCATTCATAAAATATGGAAGCTGGACTGGAGATTTAGCTCAGTGGTTCCAGTGCCTGCTGAGAAAGCATAAGGTCTCTGGTTCAATCCCAGGTAACCACATACAACAATACCAGTTGTGCTGACCCACACCCACCAGCAATCTGTACCACACACCACAATGCCGGATGTGGTAGCTCACACCTGTAATCTCAGCACTCAGGAGGCAGAGGCAGGAAGATTGCTGAGTTCGAGGCTTGCCTGGGCTATATAGTGAGCTCAGAGCCAGGCTGAACTACAAAGCGAGACTCTGTCTCCAAAAAAATAAAAATGTGGAAACTACTGTCATTAGTTCCTTTTACCATAGTGTTTCAAAAGCCCATCCTTGTTGAATCATATATCTAACACCACATTCTTTTCTTTTTATTGCCAAAACGTTTCACTCTATGAATACGTCATGTTTTTGCTTCAAGACATGATTTTTTGGCTTGTTTTTGTTTTCCTTTTGTTTTCTTGCTTTTTCAAATTAATCCATGTGACCTTTTAGCTTCAAGTGAAATAAAAAACATTGTACCAAAAATATATTTAAATAGCAAAGTTTAACTCAAGTTCAGAAATACGCTAGTAAACGTCAATGATACTTGTCAAGGTATGATAAAAATACAGTTGGAATATTATATGGAATTTAAAAAGTAAAACTATCAGTTATATTATCCATTTTCTAATTTCTTTTAACTTTCAAGATGGAATAAGATTGACATTACCAAAATAAGTATTACCAGTTTATTTTATATACATTATATTACCATATATATAAAATCCATATATATGATAGATATGATGACTTTAGAAGGTTACTACATAAATAAATATATGTTTGTAAATTCATTGAAATTGTTCATGTAGATATGACTCACTTTGATATTGGAAATTAAGTTTTGATTTTATACCTGCTATTAAATTTGACATTATGGAAACGTTTTCTCCAGGTGATACATCATATGAAGAATCTTCCAATGCTTACTGAATGAATAACATTTTAATTGCAAATGAAATTATACATAAATCATATAAATATATAGTAAGTTAAAAAATTCTGGCATAGACTGAAACACAAGTGCTATTATTTTCTGCATAGACAATAAGATCCTAAGGAAATAATGAGAACATACAGAGGTAAGTTGAAAAGAAAAATTTAAAGCTTTTTTTTTCTTTTTTTTTTTTTTCGAGACAGGGTCTCACTTTGTAGTTCAGGCTGGCTCTGAGCTCACTATGTAGTCCAGGCAAGCCTCGAACTCAGCAATCCTCCTGCCTCTGCCTCCTGAGTGCTGGGATTACAGGCGCGGACCACCACGCCCAGCTTAAAGCTTTTTATTTTTTTTAGTTGTTGGTCTAATTAACACCTATTTTTAAAACATTTATTGAATTTATTGATATATCATGAGTTTTACTTTTTCACATTTTTCCATAACCTCCCCTCCCCCATTTATTTACATTTTATTTCTGTTTTTTTCTTCTTCTTATCTTCATTTTTTCTTTTCCCTTGTTTCCTCTCCCTGCCTCTCCTCCCTTGTTCCTCTTCCCTTTCCTCCCATTTCACAATATTTATCATACCACTTGGTCCTCACTTACAATTTCAGTTTCTCATGCTAGAGAAATGTTTCAGCATTTATACATGGATGTCCTATTTATTTCATTTGAGTATGGCCTCGATGTGTCATTTAGTTATAAATAACTAAAGTTTATCATTCTTTATGACTGAGTAATACTCCATATTACTTTTTGTAAAACACACATTTTCTTTATCCAGTCACCAGTTAATAGGTATTTGAGCCATTTCCAAGAATTAACTATTATAAACTGTGCTGCTATAAACATGGGTGCATATATGTCATCGTGATATGGTTCTTTTAGTTCTTTTGGAAACACACCCAGCTGGGAAATAGCAAGGTCAAATGCGACCTCTAATCCTGAGTTTTTCAGGGTTCTCCACACTGATTTCCACAGCGAACAGCTATGTTCTTTTTAAGCCAAACTCCAGGTCAGGCTTGAAAATGCTACATTAGAAAACAAATGAAAATTTTAAATTACAACAAAGAAAGCATCACATAAAATCATTTAAAATTATGAAAATTTTAGGCCAAAATTAAATGCAAATAAATATATTGGGAATCCATTATGAAAATAATAAGCATATAGATTAAAACTGTACAAAGTGCTTGAAAAAACTGCAATATAAATTTTTTTTTTTGAAACAGGGTCTTGCTTTGTAGTTCAGGCTGGCTCTGAACTCACTATGTAGCCTAGGCAAGCCTCGAACTCAGCAATCCTCCTGCCTCTGCCTCCCGAGTGCTGGGATTACAGGCGTGAGCCACCACACATGGCACTGTGGTATGTGGTATTGATGGCTGGTGTGCGTGAGTCTCCACGCCCAGCATTGTATGTGGTCACCGGGGATCGAACTCAGGACTTTGCGCTTGCAAGGCAGGCGCCGGAACCGCTGAGCTAACCCTCTGGCCCTGCAATATAAATTTTTAAAATAATGCTTATATTCATGAGTTTTAAAAGCTTTCACCATTCAATATAAGAATCTCTTCAGTCCTTAGGAAACTTAATCTATGTGGGAAGTTCATTTTTCTCATACATCCTAAATAGCTCATATCATTCATAGTCTTTGGCTATAAATGTTTTTTAGGACTAGATGATTGACACTACCTAGAAAATAGCATTAGAGCTAAAGGTCTGGTTTTGTTAACCTTCTCTTATATTTCAATATAAGACCAAAATATATCAGTCTCTTAAGTTTTCTTTGTTCTAATTGTAAGTACTATGATCTAGTTATTTCCGTTTTATTTGACATATCTTAATTTTTTTCTTCTATTTTCTTTCCACAGGCACATAGCTTTAAGTTAAAGGAACACCATCTCCTAGAACAGTATTTCTGAAACTTGCCTCCACACAGTCATCATCTAGAAAGCTTCAAAAATCCAGATGCCTGCATCTGTGGGGAGGAGCTTAGTGGCAAAGTGCAATCCTAGCATGTGTGAGGTCTTGGATTCTATCCCCTGGAGGAAAAGGAAAAATCAAATAAACAAACTTCCAATGCCTATTCACTCTTTGAGACTTTTATATAAGTTGTGTGGGGTGTATTCTGGCATCAGGATTTTTCATAGCAGTTAGATAATTCTATCACACAAGAAAAGCTCAAAACTACTGTTCTAAGGAATGACCTAAAAAATACAAACAAGTTTCTGTAGCAACATTATAACTAACAAGGTATCCTTGATATATTTGGTCTACCATTGATTGTATTTTGAGGACCCACACAAAATAAGATCTGAATCTGGGAATGTGAATCTTGCCTGCATGGATGCTAGCTGTTTGCTGGTAGACCAGGGACTTCAAACAATACCGAGGTAGAAGTGACAGTTTGTGCTTATTGTTTAACTAGCTATAATTAAAATGCTTTCTAAAAGAAAAGTCTGCATTTTTATTCAGCATTGTGAAAGTGTTTATGAACACTTTCTTGGTTTGGATTTATTCAGTGAAATTTTAGAAGCTTATTACTTCCTATATGCCATCTGGAGAAGTGCCACCAGATGGCATGTGGGTGGCAGTGATCATATGGTTTAAAAAGAGAATTTCAAATGGATTTTAGGGGACTAAATCGGATTACATTTTTCTAAAGACTCATGATCTCTTTATGGAAATAAAGCTATATTAACTAGAACCTAATAATTAACTATAATAATTGTGCTAGAGAATATCATTAATTTTGATTAAGATTTCACTTCATTTTAAAGGAAATGGGATGTAGGGGTAAGTAACAAGGGTAAGAAAAAATGTGATGTTAGTAAAAAAAAAGGCAAACAAAACTGTATATAGGAGATGGGAGGTTGTAGGGTGGGTGGGGGAATGGGAAAAAATGAGAATTAAATTGTTGCATACACTGGTACAAATTCTAACATTCTGTGTGATCATGATGCACATATATAATGTACCAATAAAGATTCAAATTAAAACATTTTTCTTGGGCCAGAGGGTTAGCTCAGTGGTTCTGGCGCCTGCCTCACAAGTGCAAGGCCCTGAGTTCGATCCCCGTAACCACATACAATGCTAGGCGTGGTGACTCACGCCCACCAGCAATCAATACCACATACCACAGTGTCGGGCGTGGTGGTTCACGCCTGTAATCCCAGCACTTGGGAGGCAGAGACAGGAGGATTGCTGAGTTCGAGGCTTGCCTAGACTACATAGTGAGCTCAGAGCCAGCTCAAACTACAAAGCGAGACCCTGTCTCAAAAAAAAAAAAAAGAAAAAAATCTCAGCATTTATTTGCTTATAACAAGAAGGTTTGTTACAAAATTCATTAGATCCTTGTTCCCACTTAAAAAGGACTTCCAATTTTCTTCGGTGGGTTATTTGATATTTCTTAATTTTTCCAACTGATAGATAACTTGAAGAGTGTTTTAAAAGAAAAATGGTCATTTATGTACAAATTAATGATGTTTCCAAAGCCCCTTGATTAATGGTAGTTACTGTTTCAGTGTTGTTCACTCTGTTTCTAAATTACAAAAGAAGACATCTGGGTTGTACATTGACTTTTGTCTGACATAACTCTATTTCTCTATACCTAATTTTATGTCTTTGAAGTATTGAAGATACTACATTTCTCTTGCACTTGGCATTAGTCTTTTGACTACCATAGGTTTTCGTTTTCTGCTCATTAGTGTATAAGTCTATAATCAAATAACTACCCTCTTATATGATCTCATGGTGACTGTAGTTAATAATATTGTGTTCTTAATTGAAATTTTGTCCTCATCCTCACACACACACACTTGTAACTGTGACTATGGATGTGTTAATATAATATACTCGTTATGCAATACATGTGTATATTGTCATACTACTGCATATCTTGAATGTATATATATAACCTTTTTGCCAATACCTTAGTAAAGCTTTAAAAATATAACTATGAAGTATTTACTTGCCTGATGTAGCTTTTTTTTTTCCACTACTGGAAATTGAAATCAGGATCTTGAACTCACAAGACAGGTGTGGCACCACTGAGCTACATTCCTGAACCAGTAACCGACTTTCCATAGAAAGAATATAATATACCAAAACTCAGTGTTGGGATATTTGTAACTCGCTATGCATTTTTTCCCACCATGGGATTTTAGTTTATGTACAAATTTGCATTTATTCTATTCCAGTAAATTGTTGCTACTATTTTATTGTGTAATCACTTAGTCCACCACACAAAAAATAGTCACTCCAATACTCTTAGTAAGATTTAGCTAATTTGTAATTTAAAAAATTATTGCTAATAGAAAACTGGAAACTAAAATTTTTAGAAAATATTCAGGACTGAGAATTGTGAATTAATTTATTAGATTTGATGTCAAAATATGACCCATAAAAGAGAAACTTGATAAATCATACTACTTGGAGATTCAAAAATTTAACTATTCAAAAGATGTCAGGAAGAAAAACTGGATTGAAAGAAATGTTTATATGTACTGGACAAAAACTAGCATTTGATATATATAACTTCTAAAGTCAACAATTTTTAAAATTTTAATCGGGAAAAGTGTTTAAAACAGATATTGTGGTAAAAAAATATACTGATGATAAGCGCATGCACATCACAATAACTATTAGAAAAGTGCAGATTATGGGTGCAAGATTTAGCTCAGTGGTTCCAGCGCCTGCCTAGCAAGTGCAAGACCCTGAGATCAATCCTCGGTAACCACATACATACGGAGCCTGCTGACTCGCGCCCACCGGCAATCAATACCATATACCACAATAATGGGTGTGTGTGTGGTGGCTCACGCCTGTAATTCCAACACTCGGGAGACAGAGGTTGAGGATTGCTGAGTTCGTGGCCTGCCTGGGCTATATAGTGAGTTCAGGACCAGCCTGAACCACAAAACAAGACCATGTGTAAAAAAAAAAAAAAAAAAAAAAAAAAAAAAAAAAAAAAAAAAAAAAAAAAAAAAAAAAAAAAAAAAAAAA
>PVIC010034526.1:0-19549 GCA_004025085.1 Thryonomys swinderianus | reverse complement strand
ACTTCCCAGGAGCTCCTGGTCTGGGTAGGCCTTCTAGCACTCCTCACACCCAGATCCATCCTGGAGAAGGAAGAGTCCGGGGGACTCCTGAGCACACACGTTCAGCCATGGTCTCTGAGCAATGCTAGGAACGGTGTGTGCAGCTCTGGAGCGGGACGCAGGAGAAGGCTGGCATTGCCACTCTTGCCAGACGCCCCACACCCTCAGGTTGCATCTCCCAGTCTAGAAAAGGCTCCTGAGAAAGCAAAGCAGGACCGGGCCATCTGGCCTCTCACTGCTCCGCGCTGATGCCGCTAACCCCACCTCACCGAGCTGCCTGCCCATCACACTGGCAGGGACGGAAGGCTGGCGCTGCCCAGCTGCCACAAGAGCAGCTCTGGAGAATGGCCCACCCAGGGCGGCGCTTACATCCAGCAGGGTGGGCCGAGCGGCCTCCCCACCTCCTCAGTGTCCGGATTCTCGGCTCAGACTGAGGACTGACCGCGCCTCTCCGCCGGCTGGCAGGTTCGTGAGCGGAATCCCCTAAGCAGACCCGGTCAGCGGAGGCAGGAGCCCCCGGGGATCGCTGCTCAGAGAGAAGCCAGCGGTGGGGCCCCGGGCATGCCTCCCAGAGCCCCGCAGCCTGAGTGAGGACTCGCAGCCAGCCACCGAGGCAGTGATGGCAAGCAGGTGGTGGCACCTCACCAGGGTCTGCACACCGCCCTGCTGTCACCCTGTCCTGGGGCGACGGGACCCACACGAAGGCAGAGCAGAGGCCAGAGGATCCGTTGGGGGAAGGAAGGCTCCTTCAGCTAGAGGGCAGCAATCACAGGGCGACTGCGGGTCAGAGCGGGATGTCACAGAGGACATCGTCACGGAAGTCACGACAGAGACCGCTCTGAAGAAGCCCTTGATGGCGGGGAGAGAGCAGCCCCGGGTGGCTCGCTCCACTCCACTCCGCTCCGCTCCGTTCCGCTCAGGCCACCGCTGGAGCTCACTCCCATCCGAGGTCCCGGGCCCGCAGCAATGAGGCTGGTTGCGCGGTTCGCAGCAGCGGCTCGCTCCAGCTCCGCGAGCGGCCGAGGCAGGAGGCTCTTCAGCCCGCTGGCCGGAGTGAGCACCACAGGCCTGTCTGTGCCAAGGCTGGTGGCTGGTCAGGGGCCACGTGGGAACGTTGCGGGAACCCACACTGAGGAGGACCTGGTGGGCCAAGCACGTGCCATGGCGTGTCATCTGAAGAGGGGCTGGTGGCGGAGGCAGGGCCCTGGAGCAGCCACCCAGATGCCCAGCAGGGCTCCCCGGACAGCGGGTCCGGGGCCCGGGGACACTGCTCTTCGCTGCACGACGGGCTCGGCGGTAGTCGATGACCAGCTGCAGCGAGTGAAGATGTCCTCACACAGGAAGTGATTCTGCTCAGACAGGAAGGACTGCGGAGAGGGGCGGGCGCCTCCCCCGGAGGAGGCGGGGCAGGAAGGTGCCGCACCCCTGGAGGGGCTCATGCCCAAGGTGCAGCAGGAGAAAAGCCAACAGAGCCCGCGGGCAGGGCGCAGAGCAGGGTCTGTGCTTGTCCAGGTGGCCGCTGCGACCGTTCGGGCCGCCCCGCGTCTTCCCCTGAACACACCGGCCACGCACGGGGCCGACTGGGAAGAGGGTGGACTGAAGCCGATGAAGTACTCACCAGAGATGCGGAGGCTGGGGGGGGGGGGGCGATGGTGTGTCACTGACCTGGTGGCCCCAGGCGCGCCCAGAGGGGCCTGCACGGAGCCAGAATCCTGGAGAGGGTAGGGAGGGCGGACCGTCGTCATAGAGTCACTGAAGTTCACTCCTTTTCCTCTGCAGCAGGGGGCGTCTCTATGCCACCCTAGGGCCCAACTGGCGGGTTCCCGTTCGGAATTCTCCCAGAACCCGGAGCTGTGCTTACAGGTATTCAGTTATCCCTTTGCTCGTTGATTCAGGGGGACCTTTGGGGTGCTTGGCGAGCGCAGAGCTCCATGCCCCAGGCTGCGGAAGGACACGGAGGCAGCTTCTGCCTTCCTGCGGCTGCGACCGGGACGGGAGCACCGATTGTCTCAGAGCTCTGGGAAGGAGGCGGAGGCTCGGGAAGGCGAGACTGCAAGAATGACGGGTGTCGTCCAGGTGCGGGAGAGACGCACAGGCCTGACGAGAGTGCGCCAGCCATGCGGGCAGCCCGGGGCCTGGGAAGCACAGAGCCGGGACTCTGAGCGAAGGCGAACCTCTGCTGTGCGGGTGGGGGAGGAAGCGGCACGTCCAGCGGTGCAAGCGTGGCGAACTGCCCTCAGAAGCAGTGGGAGCAGGGCCAGAGCTGCACAGGAGGGCACAGTGCGGAGAGGGGGGGGAGGAGGAGGCAGGGGCAGCAAGCAGTCTTCCGAGGCGGTCGCGCTGGCCTCGGAGGCGTGGCCAGGACCCGGCCCCATCGCACCCTCGGGAGGGCGCAGGTGCCCACCGGTGGGCTTGGGAAGGTGCCCCAGCCCCAGAGGGCAGAAGTACCAGGTCTGGGACTCGGACTGGGCCAGCCCTGTGCTGCAGCCACCCGTGAGCAGTGCCTGCTCCCCAGGGAGAGGGCGAGAGGAGCTGGGGGAGAGCTGTGGGTGCTCCCTGCCACCCTCCACTGCACCCAACACGCGTGTTCTCTGAGGCTCTGGCCAGCCCAGGAGCAGGCCTGGAGGAAGCTATAGGTATGAGCCCAGCAGCAGTGGGAGGAAGCCATGACAAGGCCGTCTTCCGGATAGGGCGGCTGCTGCTAGCGGCCGGGTCCTGTGGAGCCGCGTCACCAAGCCTAGAGCTTGGTGCCAGGAGCCCTTCGTGCTCTTCTAGAACTTGGCCTTCCGCTCCCTGGCCTTGCCCAGTGCTTGGAGCTCACTGGCAGAGGGGAACGCCAGGGACTCACCCACCAGTGGGCCCCCAGGGACCCTGTGAGGAGAGGGTGCTGGCTTCAGCTTCTCCAGCCCGTGTCTAACTGGGAGTCTCCCCTCAGCCCCACCAGCCCGTGCACCTGTACCCTGGGAAGCTCAGCCGCTGTGCCCACCATGGAGGGGCCTCTGAGGAGGAAAACCCTGCTCAAGGAGGGACGAAAGCCCGCAGTAAGTCAGCACCTCGCTGGAGGCGGCGTGGGCCCCAGCCAGTGCCTGGCCTAGCAGGAGCGGCAAGGCTCCCAGCCTGAGACGGCAGCCTGGAGCACAGTGCCTTGCGTCCACGCTGCAAACTGGGACAGACTGAGCCTCTCCTGGAGGCCTCGTGAGCAGGGAGCATGAGCAGCGGCCTGGAGGGCAGGAGGAAACCCAGAGGCAGCGGAGAAAAAGGTCGAATAGCCCACGAAGCTGAGTGGCCCCGAGTTGATCCCCACTTCTCCCGGCAGTGCCCTAAAATGAGTGGAGAAAGCACAAAGACCAGGATCAGGAAGCCTCCCAGGCCCCACCCCAGCCTCCAGTTCTGAGCCCAGATATCACCAGCTGCACAACTCATGCGATAGACCCTCAGACCCTTGCAGGGCAAGTTGCCCCAAACCATCTATCCTGCTCTGGCCCCCATCTCCCTGTCCACTGCCCACAGGGCCTACTGGAGATGCCCCTTCTCCCAGTGTCCGCCAAGAAAATGCCAGGGCCTAGCCCACCCATCACCTTCAGTGACCCTGGAGCCCCTGTCTTAGATGCCAGCTGAGTCTGGGTGATGAGGGAGTCTCCCAGACCTGGCAGTCTGTCGCTTGGTGACAGTAGGGTATCACAGAGCCTCCCGCAGCACGGGCTTATGCCTGTTCTCTCACCCTGGCCTACTCCTGCCTCCCATCCAGGGTGCGAGGCCCATCCTCCCAGGCCAGGGACTGGCGGTATCCTTAAGGCAGCGTTGTTCCAGCACTTGCAGGGGTGCTAGGTAGGCAGTCAGATCGGTAATTCTCAGGAGAGTAGAAGGAAAATGTTCAGAGTTCCTCGGATGTAGTAGAGGTGAGAGTTGTCCCAGGCTCCCTGCCGGTTCATCACAGACTTGAGTCTGCACTGTACTCCCTGTGCGTCTGAAGCCCCGTCTCCCTTCGTGATGCGGCGGGCCCTGTGCTGTGATGCCGAGCAGCCTGCCCCGCCAAGAGTGTCCTTTCCTGCCAGACGAGTGTCAGCTTCGCCTCTGCAGAACCAAAGCCCGTGGAAGTGGTTTCCCCAAACCACCAGAATTCCCTGGGAACTCTGTCCTTTGCCCTGGAGAAACAAAGCCAACCGTAGCTTCCTCTTTCCAGAGTTCCCACCCCTCACTCCATCTGGGGAAGCCTATTGCAAGTGTCAAGCTTCTAGACCAGACGCCCTTGGCCCCAGGTCACCTGACTCTAGGAATTACGCCCTCCCACTGGCCTCAACAATGCAGTCTAAGAAGGGGAGACCACACAAAGCAGTGAGAAAAGAGCGAAGAAACGTCCCTTCTTTGGGTCCTGGGAGGAGGCGCACTGCCAGGGAGTGGCTGCATCTGCATTCGGGGAGCCAGGGCTCCCAGCCCCCCATGTCCTCACCCTTCCTCCCCTTCCCCACAGCTGTCCTCCTGGACTAGGTACTGGGTCATACTCTCAGGATCCACCCTCCTGTACTACGGAGCCAAGTCCTTACGGGGCACAGACAGAAAGCACGTAAGTCCCATGCCTGGACTCCGTCCTGGGACCTCACCTGGGAGAGGCTCCTCTGGGCCTGCGAGCTGGGGCGGGAAGGAAGCAGGCCCCTTGGACAGCAGGGCATGGGCCTGGGCCCTCCAGCGGCGTCTTGCTCTCTCTAGTACAAATCCACACCTGGCAAAAAGGTCTCCATCGTGGGCTGGATGGTGCAGCTGCCTGATGACCCCGAGCACCCGGATATCTTCCAGCTGAACAACCCCGACAAAGGTGAGCGGCGGGCCGGGCACCGACACCAGCGGCTCTCCCTCCCGGCTCCTCTTCTGTGCAGTGGGCATCCGGAAGCATGAGGAGCTCTGAGGCTGCCACTGTGCCCTCACTAGTCCTTAAAGCAGCTTGGATCACAGTTGGTGCTCGTTGAACAGTGGGCGTGGAATTGCCTACAGGAGTCTCTTGCGTGGCCTTACTTTGGGCTCCTGAGCTCTCTGAGGAGCTGTAGCCTCGGGAGTGGGACCAAAGAACAGTGCTGGATGCAGCCAGATCAAGGAGCCGGAAGGGCCTTGGCTCTCAGGGCACCTCAGGGACCTGTGACCTGCCTGTGCCATGGCAGCTTCCAGGCCCACGGCCAATTCAGAAGACCCACGTAAATTCCAAAAGCTTAACCTGCCCTCCTGAGGGCCTTCCCAGCCCTCCTAGTTCCAGACCTTCTTTGTAGCCCTTCTGGGAAGAAGTAGAGTTATGCAGAGGCCATAGCTGCCCTCCTCAGTAACCCACCACAGAACAAATACTCAACATGGCCTGAGTCTAGAGTTCTAACCAGCCCCACTCACTGGAGCTGCAACGTCCTCACTTACTTGACACATGAGCAAGAATGTTCTAGTACCGGGTTCCGGCACAGACAGGTTCCTGGGAATCTTGTAGACATTCAGGTTTGGGGTCTGCACACCTGGAGCGGAGACCAAGGTTCTGCATCTTCAAGAGGCTCCTGGGAGGCAGGGGCACATGATGGTACTGGCCAGGGGACCACACTCCAAGTGCCAGGGTGCCATGCTCTCAGTTGAGAAGCAAGGAAACAAGGTATAGAGGTGCCCAGGGAGTCAGGAGGTGGGAAAGAGTTAGATGGCCGCGTCCTCTGCTCCCTGTCAGCGGCTGAGCTCACACGGGTCACGCCCAGCCTTGGCTCATTACCGCATGAGTCTCTGCAGTGCTGGCTTCACTGGGAAGAAAGAAGGCTTAGCTTACACAAGCTTGACTGTGAGACTTTGTGCCACAAGGACCTAAACCCAAAGGAAAACAGGATCCCAAGAAAGCAGGAAATGTGACACAAGGGCGGGCGAGAATCCACATGTAGGATTTGCAGGGTCTGTGAACCTGGATGAGGGAAGAAAAATCATATCTTTGTCTTCAGTGACTTCTGACTCTTCCATCATGAGTATAAGGTATCACATGGCGGAAGTGTTAGCATTACCTGTGACTTTATCCTGAGAGACCGCATGGACGTTTCCATGCCACACGTGGCTGTAGATATCTCCAAGCACCTTTTATGCTCGCTCACCTCTTTGAAATCAAAGCATAGTATCAGCCAAGTCACCAGATCAGGTCTCCAGCACCTCCATACAGGAGCTTGCATAGAGTTCTGTTCCTCAGATGGTTTTCAGGTCATTTCCTAACTGTGTCTCAGGATCACTGACTTTCCCTCTGTTTTCTTTAATACATTTAAAAGTGTTCTGAAAACAGGGTCACAACCTTCCAAACAACCAAAGGTTCTCATGCTAAAAAACATGGTTAAAGCCCCAGTCCAAAGACACGGCCCAGGGGCCTGGCGCCCGCTGCCGTCAGCTACGGCTCACCTGGGGCTGCTCCTGACCTTCCGTAGTTCAGTCGTCCAGGCTCGTGTTTCGCTTCTGCATGTCACAGGCTGCCCTTTGTGTCTGTCATTTGTGTATGTATATATGTATGATGTATGTAGGAATTTGTAGCGATTATTGCTTGATACTAGAGATTTGAACCCAGAGCCTCACACATGCTAGGCAAATTCTCTACCACCATGTGCCCGCTTCTTGACTGATGCTTTCTCTGCCCATCTATCTACTCTGCCCAGGTAATGTTTACAAGTTTCAGACTGGCTCCCGGTTCCATGCAATACTGTGGCACAAGCATTTGGATGATGCATGTAAAAGCAACAGGCCTCAGGTAAGGTCTCCTCTTCCCCACCCCAGGGACTCGAGCTCCTTAGGAACAGGCCCCCTCTTCCATCAGAGCCCATTGGCTCTGCTCCCAGGCACCCTCTCTGGGTCAGCAGCTTCCTTTGAAGCAAGACACTCCTTGCACAGCATAGAACGGAGCCCAGCACCAGAACTGGAGCCCTGGAGAACACTGGATCTGGTTCCTGTGTCTTTCCTACTAAAGGAAATGCCATAAAGACACTGGGATCAGGGAGGTGGCAAGGACCAGGCTCCAGTGTCTACTGAATTCATGTCCCGAAAGCTGATTTCACGGGCACATCCAGACTAGCGGGCCTCCCAGTCCCACAACCCTGGAAGTGACAGCAGTGGCTCATTTACTGAAGGCCAGCCCAGTGCTGATGACTGCGAGGGGCTTTGAGGATGTGGCTCCCTCTGGGCTGCTGGACCTGGCTCTCTTCACCAGCCGTCATGCTAAATGCTTCACATGCAGGAACTGGTCCGGTCCTCCATCCCAGAAAGTCCTCTCACCGTCCGCATTTTGTGCTGAGGATCCTGAGGCTCAGAAAGAGGCAGGCACTCCCTCAAGGTGAATGCACAGTGGAGCTGGGATCTGACCTAGCGCCACCTCACTCCTGATTACCACTTTGTGCCCCTGGTTTCCTGGTAGCCCTGCCACCCTGCCAGGACTCTGGGAACACAGCCATCCCAACAGGCTGACTCAACAGACATGGCTGTGTCCTCAGCACAGAGAGGGCAGGTTGGAGCTTCCCTCCCTGCAGCCAGCAGGCAGCATTGGCGCTCCTGTCTCTAAGCACCCATGTCAGAAGGAACTGGGGACATTTGGTCCCTGTCCTCAGCCAGTCTGGGAGAGAGCACAGGGGATGCAATAGATGGCGGCAGCTTGTAGGAGGAAGGTCCGAGGGGCCTCAGCCCCAGGTGCTGGGCCTGGGAGACAGGGACTTCACCTCTTCCCTGCTGGTCCCAGGACGTTGAGCCTTCTTGGCCCCTTAGAACACTTCTCGTAAACAGAAGGAGGTAACTAGTGACAGGTCCTGGGGCTCCGCACCCAGCTTAGACCTGTTGGGGATCCTCAGCTGTGTTGTAAGTGGGGGCACATATGACAAGCTGGCCAGGATTACAGGCGCTAAGTGGGACACAGAAGCAGGAGGACGTCCTTCCCAAACTAGAACAGCGGGACAAGGATAATACAGGAGTAGACCGAGGTCTCCAGGGAGGCCCAGACTGACCGTACCACATCCTCTGACTCACCTGTGATGCCGTAGGGGTCGCCCAGCTCCTCAGAGGTGAATGATGCAGAGCGGCCACTTGGCACTGCTCTCGATAGACCAGTGGAAACTGGCACGGCCTGCAGCAGATCCCTACTGTGCAGACCCCGGGCAGCCCTTAGGAAGATGGCAGCAGATCTGGGTGTAGCCCCTACAGAGCCCGACGATACCAATAATGAGGCAAAGGGCACAGACATCAGAAAGGATGACTTCACTTGTATTAAAATACATTGACAGCTGGGCACGGTGATATACACCTGTAATCCCAGCACCCGGGAGGCGGTGGAAAGAGGATCAGAGCCCAGCTTGGGCTACACAGTGATTTCAGGGCGGCCTGAACTATCTAGTGAGATTCGGTCTCACCCCCCAAATACATATCCATATCTACTATACGTGTGTTTCTGTATGCATTAAACTTTCTATACAATATACAAGAAACTGTAATTACAAGCAATATACAAGAAACTGTAATTCTGTAGTTTCTAGAGTGTATATAGACAAAGACACATATATTGATTTGGGGACTCTGTGGGTCAAAGCCAGGGCCAGGCACGTGCTAGACAAACACTGTACCACAGAGCCACACCCTGGCCCAGCCTCCATCTGTGCTGTACATTAAACTAACATCAGTCCCGTCTCTGTGACTCTGGGCAACTGTCATCTCTAGGGAATCCACAGAACACGGTACAGAGGCTTGCATAAGGCTGCCCGTGTCAGAGGACATTAAGAAAAGGAGAGCCCAGGAGCACCCACGCTCCCTCCTTGGCTTGAGGGCCAAGGTCAGAGCACAGCACACTGAAGCTCATGGCCACATGCAGATGGTCAGAACCCGAACGCGGGACACCAGGGTACGCGGCCCGGCCAGGCCGGGGACGAGGCAGACCTTGGGCTCCGCCTGGAGCAGCCAGAGTATGAGCAAGGCCCCGCGTCCCTCTGCAGACAGCAGCCAGAGGGCGGCAGCCCAGGACCAGGGGAAACTGTGTTTGGTCCAAAGGACTCTCAGACGGGATTTCACCTGTTGGTAAACACAGTGTCGAGGCAAATCCTGCCAGTTTTTAAAGGATTTTGTTCAATTTTGAGGCCAAGGGGAAGCGATCTGATTTTATACTTTGTTTCTTTTTATTTCTAATGTACTTTTCCTCAAATAGTCCCACTCTGCCTTATGTGATAGTAAAAGGTTGGCAACTATTTAAATGCTCATAGCAACGTGTCCCCAAGACTGCTGTTGCTGGCACTCGGAGCACTCAGTTCGTCCACTTGCAATGATCTCTTCTCCGTTTTTTTGCCGACCATCCCAAGAACACCTCCTGAATTTTGTTATCTTGACAACGCCGCTATAAACATTCTTAAAACTGTCTCCTGTTGCATGGAGATGCATTTTTTCCCTAATTCATCATTTTTGACCAAACTGACAAAATGGGCTTATTTTGATGAAATTGCTTCTAATCAAATTTCTGAAACCCGCAGCAGCGCTGGGAGAAGAGGTCTTGACCGTGGTGGTGACATTCCCCCGGTGACCAGGGCCAGGGTGCAGCACAGCCATGGGGGAGGCCTTCGGGCTTGTCATACCCACGTGCTTCCTCCTTCCCCCAGGCTTCCACTTGCTACTCTCTGCCATCACCTAGTGACACCCCCCTTGTTGGTGTCCCCTCCAGAGGTACATGTGTGCCCCACTCCTGTCAGGTTGGTCTTGCCCACCCCAGGTGCAGTTTTACTTTGATGGGAGGACAGTGGTTGAAAGCATAGGCTTGGACTCCTACTCACTGTGTACAAACTCCTAAAGCCTCTACGTCCTCACCTGCATAATGGGGATGCCTCCCGCGCCTGGCTCCAGGGCTGATGTGAGGCGCAGGGCATACTGCGTGTGCGGTATTCTGAGCAGTGTCTGGCACAAACCGGTCACTTCACAAGTAGAAGCTATTGTTCCCACCACGCTCTCCCCCTACCTGACCTGCACATGCATAGCCTGACTAGGAAAAGCCTGGTCCCTCCCCAAGGCCCAAGCCTGTCCCCTTCCAAGCACCGGAACTTTGACAAGAAGCTGAGTTTTCTCTTCCAGGTACCTGCAAACCTTATGTCATTTGAATAAGTCTCTGCAGGCCTTGTTGTGACTGAAAAGGCTTCTGGGAGCCCAAACTGAGCCTGGTGGAGAAGAGCGGCCCTGGGCACAGGCTGTGAGCCAGGATGCTGGGAGCCTCGCAGCCGGGCTCAGGGGACGCGGCCTTCAGCCTCACAGTCCCAGGGGCTCCCCGGTGTGGGATCCATCAGTCGGTTCCCAGTGACTCTCAAGACTCCTTCCGCAGCACCAACCTCGCAGGGTGCTGGTCGGACCCCAGACTGCATCCCCCGGACATCCTCTGTCCACCAGCTGCTTCTGCGACCAGACAGCATTTGGCCCACGTTGGGTTCTCCGTCCTCCCTGCTGCCCGCAGTGGACAGCGTTAACCTGCAAATGGGGCCAGGCAGCAGGGACAGGCTGTGCAATAGGCCTGTTACACCCCAAGTGCGCGGGGCTGCTCGCCCACCGGGCTGCCTCAGATTTTGTACAACCCCCAAGCGTCCTCTGCGTGTGCGTGCCATACATGTGTGTGTGCGAGCGAGTGTGGAACCTGAGAAACATGCATTTTGGCACAAGACTTGTGACATCACACACTTCATTTGCTTTGAGGCCCTGCTTGAACTTTCAGCGCGAGCCTTGCCACCAAGAAAGGTCAGAGCGGGAGCCCAGGTGCCCCTGCGTTAGGGTCCCGTGCGTTCTTTTACTGTAAACAAACGATGCCTTAATCGTGTCTTGTTTTCTGTTCCTATGGGTGCTATTCATCTGGAAGGTCTGCCCCTGGGCCTGGGCCTCCCAGGCCTTGCCGTCAGCCCTGCTGAGGCAGGACCTGGCTCTGGACTGCAGCCTGGGCTGCCGGCCTGCTCGCTTCCTCCATGCCCTCCCTCTCCTGGCAGAGCTGGGGCACTGCCCCGGCCCTGCTCCCACCAGCCCGAGTGGAAAGTCGTGGCATCTTCTCCCAGCATCGCCAGAGCAACTCAGAAGCTCCCATGCTCGCAGCGATCAGCCACCCAGACGTCACTGTACACCAGGCTCGCTGTGCAGGGCGGGCTTTTGCTTCCTCGGTCATCTCGCTCCTTCGCCTCCACAGCCAGGGCGGGCCCGCTGGGATTCTCGAGCGCCTGGGCACCGAGGGACCCTGAGGCCTTAAGCCCTGTCGGTCCTGCCTCCAAGTGCTGTCACCAGCAAGCTCTCCAAGTTCAAGGGCGCAGCTGTTAGGACCAGGTACAAGAAAGCCAGGCCTGGAGGAGTGAACATCCAGCTCTACATTCGTGTAAGGTTCTTCTGTGACCAGTGACCTTTATCTGCCACCTTTTGTCACACTTCAAAGGGATTTAACGTTGCACAAGTCCGTCTTTACTCCAAGTGGTTTGCTCTTCTTCACCAGAGCTGTCCCCCGATCCTGCTCCGCTTTCCTCCCTGCCCCATTTAACTTGGGCTGCCCAGTCCTGAGCAGGAGACCCGGAAACCATTTTATGAGCCCGAGTTTCTGGGTCCCCGCCCCTTTCGTGGTTTCACAATAAAATAAATAAATAAAATAAAACTCACAATAACCAAATGTCAAACTACCCTTAGGAGTTTTCTTTTAAGAAGCTTCGAAACAACATCGTAACCAGGAAACTGTAACAGGAGAATTGGAAACTACCAAAAGACCCATCACTGTTCTTCTATCAAATGGTGACAACTTCTCTGAAAACGTCAATGAATTGGTAACAAAAACAGTTGCCATCGGGGTGGTGCTTTATGGCTGAGCCTGTCGGGGCTCGGAAGCTAACCCTCTATTGGAGCAGAGACTGGACACTTTCATGCCGAGGAGAGAAACTCCAGAAGGAAAAGTTAACATCCATCCTTGACCACAGCTGCCTTGCGCACCCACCTGTACTGGACCACACGCGTGCACTCAGCTCTCCCACAGACGTCAAGCTGCTGTCCAAGGCTGAGGGCCGCGCCAGCACTGCGGACACCTCTGCGGCGGCCATGGACGGCCAGGGAGAGGCCTGACCCTCCCCGCTAACTCCTAGAGGGTCTTCAGCTTGGACGAAAATGCAAGACTGGAATGCCAGCTTCTTACTTTCCTTGTGTTTCTTACCTTGTCCCTGTTTTTCACCTATGAAATATTATCAACGCCAATCCCAAAGCCCTGGGATTTCAGGCTCCACTAAACAAGATACTCTTCTTCCCTGTCCAGCTTTTTCTTGTCTTTCACAAACTTTCTTCTGAGCCTAATTTGAAAGAGCACAGTCACTTTTCTTTTCAGTGCTTAGTCTTCTCACTCGTGGAGACTGATCCCACACCCTTTCCCAGAAGCACCCTTGTCTTGGACTCATGAGGAATCTGTTGGGACTTTGTTGGCAAAAGCTTTGAAGCACTATGAACCCCGACCTCTCCAGAAGAGTCCCGGGGATGAAGCCGAACGATAAGTGACTCTCCAAGTGGGGACTCGGGCCTGAGCTGGCTTGCCCCACGCGCTATAGGCCAGGAGGCCGCAAGCCAAGGGCGGAGCGGCCCAGGCACGGGTCTCAGAGGGGAGGTGCCACGGTGCTTTCTCTCCTTGGAGGGAAGTGTTTCTGCCTCTGGCGCCTGGACTGTTCCTGGTGCACAAATACTTGTGAAACCTGAAGCTACTGTGTCTTGCATGCATATACGGTCATCCTCTCAGCAGATGTGGCCCCAGAATGAGGGCTGCGGAATGCTGTCTGCACACGGGGGTAGACAGCTCCCACTATGAAGTGTCCCAAGAAGAGCCCATTCGCTCCTACTGCCCTGGAACTACTTCGCGCCCCTCTTAGTTGAGCACATTTTGTAACCCAAGGCCAGCAGCAGAGTGCACTCGGGCAGATTTGGTGGAGAGCCGTGGTCGTCCTGAAGGGGTCCCTGGGGGTACAGCAGCCTTCCCTTCCCTGAGCACAGGCCCTTTCGCCACCCAGTGCTGAAGGAGGCGACCCTTGAAGGAGTCTTTGAGGAAAGACCTACTCTGACTGCCAACTGACTTCTAAAACATTGCTTTTCTTACCAAGCTGCCTCGTCTTTCTGTGGTCCTGTGACTCCCCCCTCCGAAGCCCAGGGCGGTGTACCTTTGAGGATTACACAGTAGTCCGTGGGAAAGGGAAGCCATTGGAAGCCGAGCCTGCTGTACTAGAGCCCGGGCGGGGTCGGAGCTCCGCACTCACACTGCTGATGCTCACAGCCACCAGGTGAACATTGCCAAAAACACAGCCTCACTTTCCCGTGCGATGCCACTGATGACTTTAATCAGCCCCACATCACACTGGCTTATGGGTAATTTCATGTTTTAAAAAAGAGCCCCTTTGAAATCATAGGTTCTCTGAGAAAACACCCTTTCATTCATTCATTCATCTCTTCATTCTGATTTCTAGTGAGTGCTTCCCAGGTGCCAGGTTGTACCCAGGATATAAATGGCTGAAACAAGACAATTCCAATCTCTGTTTAATGAACAAATAATCCCACTCCCACACATTTCCTGAGCAAGACCCTGACTCTCCCCTAGGCCTGGGTATGAATACTGTGCAGATCCTTCCAGAAAGGCTTTGAAAGGGCCACCAGACCGAACAGTCTTGCAGTTCAGAGCAGCTGCAGGGAGACTAGTGGAATCCGTGCCCCAGAGGCTTGCGGCTCAGAAGAGCCCGGCACAGAGCTGTGCTTGAGGATACGGAGGGCTCCAGAGGGACTGAGAGAGCCGGGTCTGTTTCGCAGGATTCGCTTCACGGGCGTCTGCCTTTCACTTCAGTGTCAGACTGAAGCACAGCACGAGCAAGAGCTGGACCTTCTTGGGAGTTGAGGACCTGCACAGCGGCTGTCGGTCCCGGCGGAGCCACGGCCGCCCCAGGGCATTTAGCCCCCGGTCAGCCCGGAAATCCCTGGTTGTAGCAGCCACGCAACAGATGTCTGTCCGTTTCTCAGCCTTCAGTCTCTCCATTTCTGAACGACTGTGACCATTCAGTAATGAAACAATAGTAATTAATTTATTAATACGGTATTATCTTCAATAAATTTCGTGCCAAAATGCATGGTTTCCCACTAAGCATTCAAAATGTTGCGTAGAGAGTAGTTTTCAATTTCTTATATATTCTTCCAAGTAAGTGAAAATCAATTTCTACATTTTGATTGGTTTCTTGTTAAGTCTGTTTCATTCTCCCGGGCTGTCTTTTGTTCCAGCAGACCCTGCATGCAGTTGTGAAGGACTTTCTGATATTTGTGAACTGTCTCACCGCTGTAACCAACCGAACATCCGCCCTCTGTGGGATTCTTTAGATTTTCGGTGAAGTATTTTGTTACCTCAGTCTTGTATCAAGTTGCTGTATTTTTCAGCTTGTTACACTGATAATAATTGTTTCACTAATTAAATACTTTAATGTACAGACATCTTTGTTTACTTTGAAATTAAATGTGTTTTCCAATGAATGTTGCTCAATTTATTAAAGCCACACACTCACCTAGCAAACATTTGCCGAGCTAGCTGTGGGCACGGCAGGGGGACAGGGATGGGGCACTCTGCTTAGCTGAGGAACCAGACGTGAATAAAGGGAGCAGCGCCTCCAGGAAAGTCAGGGAGGGAGGTGGAAGACCTGATGATGCCCCAGAGCTTTTGTTTGGAGATTCAGTTCAGTGGTTGCAGAGCGCATGGGGGTTGAAGCTTGAGATGGGGGCAGGGAGACAGAAATGAGCAGGATGCAGGTGGGGAGTAACAGATAACCCCATCACCGCATAAAGGATGGGGGTCATGGAGCCTCTGAAAGGGAATCTTAGTAGTTCACGATGCCAAGCAAAAAACAGTCCAGCTCACCTTAGAGAAGGAGGAGGACTGCCTCACAGTGTTGTCTCTTAGAAACCGAGGAGGAGAACCAAAGAAGACTCCAGAGGGACCCGAAGAAACGGTGAGCCCTCCACATCTTGCTGTCTCCCATCTGGGCTCCCGAGTCTCATCTCCAGGAATCCGCCTCAGTCTATCTGCACACTGGCTCTTCTGCTTCGACATGCAGCAGCAAGGAAGGCCAGGCCTTTTGCAAGGGCACCCAAAAGTCACGGAGCATGCACCAGGAAGTGACAAGGTCTGTGTTGATAGTGACATCCTCTGTCCCTGCCCGCCCATTTCCTGGCCAGTGGCGTCCTGGGCCACAGCGGTCAGTTCTCTTAAGCATAGGCACAGCCCTCGGGCCCGACCCCATCAACGCAGCTCCAGGTTGGCACAGTCACATCCCTTAGCTGTGACAAAGCCCTACTGAGTGAAGTGGCCCTAACTGGCTTCCTTGTCGTGACTTCAGTGGCAGGTGGCTTTACCCACATGGCTCCCTGCACCCAGCCACCGTGCAGTATTGCAGGGCTCTGAGACTTGCTTCTGACCTGGAGTGAAGATAAGGAGGGCATTTGTCACAAAGTTGGAAAGTAATAAAACTCGAACACATAACTGGCATCCTGCAAAGCTACAATCCTTCAGCCTCGCTACAACAGGCACCACAAACAGCCACCAGGAGACAGCATTACCTTTGCTTGCAGGTCAGAGCGGTCCTGAACTAGCACAGACTTCACAGTGGCACGTCTGTTTAGCTAGGAGTCCTAGGCTTACGCAGGATGAGAAAGAGGTGAGGAAGAGGAGGCGTAGGCGGGGGCTCTCGCGCGCAGAGGCAGAGCCTGTCCCAGTGGGGCTGCGAAAGGCCCGAGGAGCGAGCGGGTCTATGGACCCTGAGCTCAGGAGAGAAGAGGCGGAGCTCCAGGGGTAGAGCCACGCCTGTGGGCGGTGCTACTTTAGGAAGGGCCGGGTGGGGCTCAGCAGGTCCACAGCGCTGAGGGAACCCGGCCGTGGCGTGCCGGGTTCGCACGGACCCCGGGTAGCAGAGGGGTAGGTGGGCCGGGCCGGGGTCTGTGCTGAGGGGCGGGGAGCAGCTGGGGCGAGGCCTGGACTGGACCAAATTGAAGCTGAGGTGGGCTCCGCAGAGGTTCGGAGAGCTGGCGGGAGGACCCTGGCGGGCGGGCGCGGGGGCGTGGCTGAATCTTGGTTAAGGATGGGCGGGGCTTGAGGCCAGGGCAGCGGCGAGATTGGCGGGTTGGGACTCGGGGCGGGGAGGGGGGGGCGAGGCCTAGTTTAGGTTGAGGGGCGTGAGGCTCACTGCCTCGGGGCTCGGGGCGGGGTCTGGGCGTGGCCTGGGCCGGAGGAGAGGTGAGAGGCCTGGTGAGTGGAGCTCGGGGCGGGGAAGGGGCGGGGTGGGGCGGGGCCTAGTCCTGGCCGAGGGGCACGGGGTGGGCCGTGGGCTGCAGCACACGAGCCGAGCGTCCGGCCGAGCCCCGCCGAGGCCCGAGCCCACCCGAGTGCTCCCGAGCCCGCGGCCCCCGCCCGGAGCGATGGAACCAGAGCCCGGCGGGGCGGCCGCTGCGCTCCTGCGGCAGAAGAGGGCGGCGCTGCGGCGCAGGGGGTGCAGCTTCGAGAGCCCCAGGTACCTCGGCCGGGAGGGGTGCGGCTGGGAGGAGCGGGAGCTGGGAGCCGGCCACGTGGGGGTAGCGGTCTGAGGGGCTC
Organism: Thryonomys swinderianus; assembly: GCA_004025085.1. Lineage (NCBI taxonomy): Eukaryota > Metazoa > Chordata > Mammalia > Rodentia > Thryonomyidae > Thryonomys > Thryonomys swinderianus. The sequence continues at coordinate 2,910 of PVIC010034526.1, read as the reverse complement.
GTTCGTGTCGCGCCTGCACCGCAGGGAGACCGCCGGGCGGGCAGGGACCGGGGTCCCAACAGCGGCCACCGGAAGCCTCAGCCCGGGAACAGGCCCCGCACGCGCAGCCTCGCGGGTCTCGGGCTGTGGAGACCGTGCCTTGCTCGGTACTTCTCAGGGCTCAAGGACAGTCAGGGAGAATCCCCCAAGTCTCCTCTCTGCCACCCCTGCGCGCGCCCTGGGTGCCGCACACCTGCTGCCGCCGGCCCCGCCCATCGCGGCCCACCGCCTCGGGCAGCGCCCCTAGGACCCTCTAGGCGGACGCTTCCCTCGGCTGGGGCGGTGGCGCCCTCCGCGGCCCGTACCCTCCTACCAGGCGCCCTGCTGGGCACCCAGGGCTCCCCACTGTGCAGCCCCGCCTCGGACACGCCCTCCCTCTGCCGGCCAGCCTGAAACTTGGGGTGCGCCCTCCTGTCGCTCTGGTTGGCTCTGCATTTCCTCAGGACTCCAACGGCCCCCGCCAGACTTCCTAACTCCACAGCCCACTCGCCCGCTGGAGGCGTCTCCTGAAGCTAAGGCCCCGCGCACTGTGGCGCACCTTTGGGGAGCTCGCTACTGCCCGCAGCAGCCGTGGGGTGGGAGAGAGAAGGGTGGGACTTCACCCCCAGTGAAGCACAAACCAAGATTCACTTGCTAAAGACTGAAGAGCAAGTCGGGCTCTCTTCGGGCCCTTTCCCGTCGTCGGTCCTCAGCAGCCCTGCCCGCCCTCCACGGGCCTCCCTCTGATCTGAGTGCGAGCAGGGCAAGGACAGGGACCACAGTTGCCCGTCACAGACCGACGCTGTGAACAAACGAACAGCCGTCTGGCTGCTGCCAGTTCCTCCCTTGGGCTGTTTCTTACCCACACCCCCGTCCTGTCAGACTCCTCTGTGCGGACAGAGATTTCCTCTTTGGGTGGCACCTCCCGTCCTGAACACATCGTCGGGACTGGCCGGCTCCGCTCTGCCAGCTCCTCCGCCTCTCACTGTGCGGTGACCTGGGCGATGCTCTCCGTGCCAGCCGGGAGAACTGCAGATGCGGTCGCCGTGCTCGTGGGGCTGGTGTGTGCAGGGTGAGAACAAGGTCCAAGAGATGAGGCTGAAGAGAGCCAGCGGCGGGGTCCATCCGGCCCGAGCCAGCATCTAGGGCAGTGCTGTCCCGTGGAACTTTCTGCAGGGCTGGAGAAGTTCTGTAATCCACCGGATCCGACTGCGGAGCCCTTAATGCTTGTCGATGTGAAATACTTGTAATGTCGCTAGATCAACTGAGGAGATGAATTTTTGAATTCGATCTAACTTTCAGTGTAAGTAGCCACTTGTGATTGACGTTTGCCATGGGGAATCATGACAATTTAGATGTGTCTTCCTCTGAATGCCCACTTGCATCACCCTTTCTTTTGTCTTCCTGGCATCACGCCTGAAAGACAAAGATGACATCTTGGCCTCCAAGTATTTTTGTTCTCCATTTGACTCTGTGACATCTTACTAAACCTTAAGATAATAAAGATTACCAGCCTTTCTGATCATAAAAAATAATTTTGTGGGAGGAAGTGTGAAAGATTAAAGGGTAAGGAAGAAGCTAATTACATTTTTTATTGACACATAATCCTAGCAAGTATCATCTGGTCTTTTTCTTGCCCTTGAGTGCATCTTCTCTTGCCCGCTGGCTGCTCTATGAGGCAGGTGAGACAAGGATATGCTGAGTAGGGCTGGCATTTCTCATCTCCAGTTTTCAAGGCTAATCATTTTTCAGCTAGGTCTTATTTTCAGGGAAATGGAATTTATTTCACTCATCCTTTATTACTGGACATGTAGTTCACTTCCAGTTTTCCTTTCTTGGTAAAGATGCACTGAATGCCTAGGCACTAGGCTGTGTATGAAGATCATTCTTTCCACAAGTTCACAGAAGTGGTAAGAATTATTGGATCCAAGAGAATAGACATTGTAATGGCCTTTGAAGCATAATGCCAGTTTGCTTACCCAAAAGTTGTGCCAATCTGCAGTTCCCACAAAAGCATATGAGAGTAGCTACACACTTCCTCAGTCCCAACCCTAAGTATTTGGCACTTTGTTTTAATTTGAGTGTACTTATTCATTATTGAAGTTTTTTCTGTTTAGTCATAACTTGTACTTTTATAAAAGAAGATGCATGAACTTTATTTTTCTCCTAGAAAATGTATCTTTTCCTTGTCATATGGAAGCACTTTTTATTAAGGGAATTAATTTTTTGAACACAAGTAAAATTATAGTTTATTGTTAGACACTGAATTAAGAAAAAGAAATGTAATGATATTTAGTCAAACCTCAAATTAGGTGTAAATACAGTAATTTGGGTCAGAAAATTGCCTCAGATCTAAACTGGGGAAAAATCTATCTTTGAACAAAGAAAAATGGAAAGAAATGGGAAAGAAAATGGTAGTGAGAAGAAAGAAGCCAGTGATTAAGGAAATTAATTTTTGATTAAACATGTGGCATATTTTTCCAGTTTATCATTTGCCTTTTCATTTTCTTTATGACAGTTTTTGATAAAGTTTTTTTATTGTGGCAATTGTCAACCCTACTGATTTGCTCCTCCTGTTTATGCTCAAGTATAAGAGAATTACTTAATTCAAAAGCAGCTATGGGCCGGAGGTTAGCTCAGTGGTTCCGGCGCATGCCTCACAAGCACAAGGTCCTGAGTTCAATACCCGGTAACCACATATAATGCTGGGCGTGGAGACACGCCCACCAACAATCAACACCGCATACCACAATGCCTGACGTGGTGGCTCACACCTGTAATCCCAGCACTCGGGAGGCAGAGACAGGAGGATTGCTGAGTTCGCAGCGGCTTGCCTGGGCACCATAGTGAGATCAGGGCCAGCCTGAACTACAAAGCGAGACCCTGTCTCAA
>PVIC010034525.1:0-19545 GCA_004025085.1 Thryonomys swinderianus | reverse complement strand
ACGGGGACAGTCGCCAGGGGGAACGGGCTCCCTTAGGACGTGAACATGTTCTGTGCGACGACCCAGCAACACTGACTGGTTTGGGAAACCCTAGGCGGGAGCCGGCGCTCGGGGCTCAGGAGACGCACGGCGTGGGAAGTTCCTCTCGGCGCCGCCTCCCGGCCAGGTCTGCGAGCGCCTGGAGCGGGCCGAGGGCGCATGCCGGGCCTCCGTCGGGGCTTCATGTCTCGCGGCAGGCTAGTAAAAGGGACGTGCACACCGTGACAGAACAGAGGGAAGCGGCTCGGGGGGGGCCGCGGACACAGCACAGGGCTCGGCGCGGCCCGGCCCCGCTGCGGGGTCACCAGGCGTCTGGGGCGAGGAGGCCAGAGCGGCGCGGGCTGACGGGCGCGGGTGCAGAGCGGAGGGCGGCCTCCAGCGGGGAAGCTGCGCTGCGCGCTCTCCGTGAGGAAGAGGCCGGCACAAGCCCTGGGGTCGGGGGAGGCTGCTTCTCCTGCCCACAGGGGAGCCGGGCTGAGCGCCCAGAGACGCTGAGAGGGGCCGGGGGCCGGCTCCCGCTGCGGGTGGGAAGCCACGGCGGGGCCGCAGGAGACCCCGGGGAGAGCGGACTCCGGAGCAAGGCGGGCAGGAGGGAGCCTCGGTGAGTGCGCATATTTCCCAGACACCCGTAAGACAGGGCGGGTCGGCTGAATAGCCCTTTACCAGGAGTCGATCTGAAAAGAGATTTTACCAATAAAGAATTTAAAAACACAAACAATTAAAAAGAGGGATTCGACCGTCTAGCAATGAGAATGAGGGAATCTCAAATATTTATGAATTTCTTAGACTTGTGATTTTAACCTACAGATCTAGCCGACAAAATAACTGGATTCCTTCAGGTATGAAAATTAGAACCGGTCCAAAATGCGAAGCTTCTACATTTCTGCTATGAAGTGAAATCTTTCCTTTATACCAACTAATCACAGGAGACAAATTCAAAAATGCAGATGTTTATTTGTGCATCTCAAAAGCTTGAAAACACTTGGAGCAAGAAGCTAACAAACAGCCACAGCCCTGCCCGTCTGGATCAGCGAAGGGAAACGGTCTCGGGGGCGAGAGCTTCGGATGTCCCGTCAGCTGCCGACGAAGTGCCACACTTGCTCTGTGTGGGAAACGGGGAGGGGGTGGGAGCGGGGGGGGCAGGGAGGACAAGAGCCGTCAGCGGCCCTGGGGAGGATCTCGCGCTGCGGCCGTCTCCTCGGCGGCCAGCTGCCTTCGCTCGCTCTGCCTTCGCTCCTTAGCTGTCTCCTCTGCCTTCGGCTCCACCCGGAGCTCTAAGAACCTCTCCGGAGCCTTCTCAGCTTGTCCCGGTGCCTCCCTCTGCGGGGCCACGCTGGGACCCTGGCGGCGGCCCGGGGGCCGGAGGAGTCTGCGCAGGGTCCTCCGTGGAGCGCGGGAGACAGGCACGCGCGGCACAGCGGGTCCTGCCCGGGGGCTCACGCTGCGGCGCCACCCGGTCCCCGGGCGCTGGCCACGGGCCCCCACCGTCCCGCCACACCCGCGACCTCCCGCCTTCTAACACTGTGTGGCGAGACCAAAACCTCGTTATGTTCTCAGAGGAGCAAGATGCTTGGATACGCTCGCACTCCGAAATTTGCGTCACGGGACGCTTTTATCGCTTTCTCAAAAGTTTCAGAGTGTTGAATGAAAGCTAAGGCCTTCATTTTCAATCTTAAATTTTAAAATGATGAGAAAAGCTTTCAGATTGAAGATATCAGTAGTCTTTTTAAATTTACCAGAATTAGCTAGACTCTGTTTCAGCAAAAGAAAGGAGACTGTATAATCAAACCATTTTCTAGCCAGAATGATATATCGTTCGTTTTGTGAAAGTAGGTGGTGTGACACTCCGTTTGAAAATTTTAATGACTTCATATTTTACTTAGTGTACGTAACTTTTTAGAGTTTTTGTTTCTACTACTGTGAATGAATATATTTACCTATCTTGCTCTCCGAGAACTAAGACATACTGTACCTTCTCCGCCGCTCTGTGTACCCGGGGAAGCTGGCGGGACCTGGAAGTAAGAACACAAGCAGGATCGCTGTGACGGCACGGTCCGGCCTGCGCGGCCAAGTGCCGGGGGCACGCAGGGCGAGGCGGACGCACGCAGCTCTCCGTGGAGAAGGACCCAGGAGCCGGCGAGGGAGTGGCGCATTGTGGTATGCGGTGTTGATTGTTGGTGGGCGTGTCTCCACGCCCAGCATTATATGTGGTTACCGGGGATCGAACTCAGGACCTTGCGCTTGCGAGGCAGGCACCGGAACCACTGAGCTAACCCTCCGGCCCTAAAATACATTTCTTGATTGGAAGATACTGAGACATGCAGAAGCTTCTGACAAAACAAATTCATGGTGGGCAGGTCCACCGCTCATGGGTAATGACACAGTCTGAGGGTTTCTGCTTGTCTGTCTGGTGCCATGACTTGGACAGCAGCTAGTTTCTCAAAGACATCTTTTCCATGCGGAAAGAGTCATTTGAAAACAGTAAGAATGAGTTTACAAAAGACATCGACCTCGTAGTCCAAGACTCCATGCAGACAGCGATTTCTTGGCTCTCAGACCCAGTGACAGCAAGTGCACCGTCTCCATGTCTCCGGGTCACTTCCTCGGCTCTCACGGCCAGACGCACAGACGCGCTTGCGGGGTGTCTGGAAGCCGGGCCCCTGGGAGTGGCAAGCAGCCCGCACTCCCCACCCCGCCAGGCGTCCGTTCGCGCTCCTCACACCAGCTGCAAAGTGCCATCAGCGCGAGGTCTGAGGTTCTCGTCTTCCTGTGTCCTTGAAAACAGTGGACAGCTTCCGTTTTCAAAACCTTTGCCAAGCTGGTAACTGCGACACCCTGTCATGTCTTATTTTGATCTTAGTGATTACTAACTAGCGCCTAAGACAAATTTTCACTTGTTTGGTGATGGCTGAAGTCTCTTATTCACTCATTTTCCCTCACCAGGTTATCTTTTTCTTATTTGAGTAAGTTGTTTATTTTGGACACAAGTATGTTCTTGAAATCAATGGCCTCTATTATAATTTATTTTATGACATCTTTACTTATTTATATTTTTTCTTTTCTTTTTCTTTTTTTTTTTTGAGACAGGGTCTCACTTTGTAGTTCAGGCTGGCCCTGAGCTCACTATGGTGCCCAGGCAAGCCGCCGCGAACTCAGCAATCCTCCTGCCTCTGCCTCCCGAGTGCTGGGATGACAGGCGTGGCTACTTGTTTATATTTTTCTACCATAAATGGATTAATCCCTCTAAGTTTATTTTTAGCCTTTTATCATTCTGTATGTATTTAAGAATCACCCTGTCAAGGTCAGTGAAAACTGTTTGAATTTTGAGGAGAAAAGCAGAATGACGTCATTAACTGATACCAGAGAAATTATCCGGACCTCATGGCAGCCTCTTCCTGGGGAGCCAGGCCCGGAACTCCAGCTTTCTTCCCGCCATTTTGTACCACAGACTCTGATACACATTAAGGACGCTGGGTGCTTTTCTTGCACACTGACTCATGGGCCCCCCATCTCCCCTGAAATGTGAGCTCACGAGGGGGGGGTCTCTGTGTCGCTACTTCCACAGGGCGACCCGCCCAGCACCAACGGCTCCCCACAGAGCAGCCAATGAACGGGCAGGAAAATAAAACCTCACAAACTTGAAGCAAACCCAACAAGCAGCTCATATTTAGGAGTATTTCAGCTGTTCCTAAAGACCTAAATCCACTAGTTTCTAGCTCATAATTAATGTTTTAAAACCCATAATTTATTAGTTGGACTTCACACCTAGGATACCTCTTTAATATACTTTATACAGCAACATTACTTAAATATCTCGATATTCATTTTCTTAATTAGTTTTCTAAATTAAGAATTAATTTACTAATAAATTCAGTTGCCTCTCCCAAGGATTCCCACCTAAGAGACATGAAGATCTCTTTAGGGTTTCTTCTTTATTCAGGGAAGGAAGCTTATGAGACAGCCCAAGCAAAAGGAAACAAAAAGAAGAGAATCTGTTCTGCTTCATTCTCTGTGAGCCAAATGGCCCGTGTACTGAAAGCTGGACCCAACTTAGAGCCTGGACCACAGGGAACTCAGAAACAGACCAGCAACTACCAATATTAGCAATAATACATTGATCATATTAAGAAAACAACATGGTTGGGCTGGGGATTTAGCTCAGTGGTTCCTATGCCTGCCTAGCAAGCATAAGGTCATGAGTTTGATCCCTGGTAACCACAATACCCGGTGTGGTGACTCATACCCACCAGCAATCAGTACCACATATCACAGTGCTGGGTGTGGTGATTCATGACTGTAATCCCAGCATTCGGGAGGCAGAGGCAGGAGGACTGCTGTGAGTTTGAGGCTTGCCTGGGCTACACAGTGAGCTCAGGGCCACCCTGAATTACAAAGTGAGACCCTGTCTCAAAAAAAAAAAAAAAAGAACAAAGAAAAACAACATCATATTAAGTAGCTAAATGGTTAAAATACTTTTAAAAATAGAATTTAAAAATTCAGACTCTTTGAAGCTTAAAATCTGAATTCCCTGAATTAAAAAAATAATTTCAGTAGCTGGGCATGGTGGCTCACACCTGTAATCCCAGCACTTGGGAAGCAGAGACAGGAGGATTGCTGAGTTCAAGGTTTGCCTGGGCTACATAGTGAGCTCAGAGCTAGCCTGAACTACAAAGCGAGACCCTGTCTCAAAAAAAAAAAAAAAATTCAGTATTAGCTTTTCATTTTATGCTTCCCAAAAGGGCCCAACACAGTTCAGGGCTCAGGGTTTCTGTCGGACTGAACATGTCATTTGCACGGTTAAAACTGCCTCGGACTCCTTACCGATTCCACCCATGACCTGGCTTCCTCTTGTGTGCAGCGGAAAGGGCTGTCACACACCTGGGCGTTCGTGCTGCAGAAGAGAAGAGAAGAGAAGATCAGTAAACATGGTAGAACAGAGCTGTGAACAGAAAAAACACAGCACCCCAGATCCTCTCACTACTGGGCGCCTTCAGCTGGGGATGAAGAGGTTAAATACACACAAACTGCGACAACTAAAATTACAGCACATTCTCCCCCCCCGGCAATTAATTTATTTTTATTAGTCTGTGTTTGCAGTACACCATGTTTGTATTCCTTGTGTAGACTGGTACATGGACATGGAGCTTCTTAATTCCTTTTTTATCCACTCCCCCCACCCCGATCTGAGCCTGATCTATCTCCCAACTTCCTATTGTCCAGCTCTTATTTTGCTCTTTCTACTTCGCTTTCTCACGTGACAGGAACCATGTGCTATTTGAGCCTGTGCGTCTGATCATTTCACTTGCCACGATGGCCTCAAGGTACATTCATCATACATTCTGTTAGGCAAAAACCACAAGCAGAATACACAATAGCATTTCATTCTTTAGAAACAAATCCTAGTAATTTCCCAGTGTGTATAAAAAGCTATACCACAACTACATTTCATCTTTGTTCAAGAAAAGAGGAATCAGATTTGATCCACACAATGAAATGATAAGAACTTTTCCTCTAAGTGATAGAGATTTTATTTGGCCAGGCAAGATGTTGTGGAGTCTTGCAGCAGACATGGAAGATTTAGGAGCAGAGGAAGCTACATGAACTTGAAAGCTTTTCTCCTGAGGGGCCCAGGGAGGCCGAAGGGCAGCGGCAAACCCTCCCCACGCCTCACTCGGGACTACAGGGGCTCACGCCTTTCCTGTCTCCCAGCATGCACTGCACACAGGCCTGCTCCCAGATCCAAGCGGAGCCAGCGCTGATTTTAAAAATTTCATCAAAAAAACTGGCAGATTAAAATGGATAGAGGCAGAGAGAAGAAAGAAGAGGGTGAAAGCTATTATTTTTTTCAACAAGAAGAAAAAGCAACTAACAGCAATTATCTCCTAATGGAGATAAATAGTATGTGAAACACACACACAGTCCTATCTCAATGGCCCAGAGGATTATATATTAGTAAGCTTGTTTACACAATTGCTTTGTGAAATACACTGGGTACCTATGATTAAAAAAAAAAAAAGACCCCATTTGCTTGCTGACTGACCTTTAATACTTACTGTATTTTATTTCCCTTGGTACTGGGGATCGAACTCATGACCTTGTGCTTGTGAGGCAGGTGCCAAGACCACTGAGCTAAATCCCGGCCCCACCTTTAAAATTGTTTCTGTCTAACCAATGACAATGATTACAGTAAGTGTTTACTCTGATTTCTACCCACAATCATAATGTGTTTCCATTCTTGCCATGAATATAACTTGATAGAGGCTGGTGCCATCCTCTTTAGACTACGCTTTTTCTGGGTTCTCTTCCCCACAGTTCATCTTTAAGTAAATTGGAAGTTTAAAAGAGGTGGGGCCCTGTAAGTTAGATATGTCCCTTACAGAAAGAAAGAGACAGAGAGACAGAGACAAAGAGAGAGAGAGAAAGAGAGAAGGGGGGAGAACAGGGCTGAGAGCCAAGCAGCGTCACATGGCTGTTCAGTACTGAGAAATAATGAAATACCATTTCTTACACAGAAAAAACAGATTCTTTTTTTTTGCTTTTGAGACAGGGTCTTGCTTTGTAGTTCAGCTGGCCCTGAGCTCACTATGGTGCCCAGGCAAGCTGCCGAGAACTCAGCAATCCTCCTGTCTCTGCCTCCGGAGTGTAGGGATTACAGGCGTGAGCCACCATGTCTGGCATTGTGGTATGCGGCGTTGATTGTTGGTGGGCATGTCTCCATGCCCAGCATTATATGTGGTTCCCGGGGATCGAACTCAGGGCCTTGTGCTTGCGAGGCAGGCGTCGGAACCACTGAGCTAACCCTCTGGCCCCCAGAAAAAACAGATTCTTACCAGTTGATAGCCCCTCCGTCGCACTTCTTCATCAGCAGCGCTTTCCAACACTCATGGGCAGACTTAATGACTTCCAGAGCAAAAGCCTAGTTCCAACCGAGTGAGAGAAAGCAAGTCACACGGGTGCCTAACGTGGAACGAATGCCAGTCAGTTATGAGGTGCACGGCCCTGGAGTGGGCACCCCGAGTGTGATTGTGGTCTCCTTACACATCAGCTGCGTGACCAGGGCTAGGTGCCTCACTGTGGTCAGCCTCACCTTCTGCATCTGTGTAATGGGGGGGGGGTCACCTGGATCGGGGATTCATTCATTTCTCACCATCCCAACTGCACACAGTCTAACCATAAAGTTCCCTAGACCCTCCACTGTCTCCACACTGTAACCTGATTCCTAAGACGTCTATAAATGCACAAATAATAATAAACACACAGCTGGCAAGACATGAATCTAGGGAAAATAGCTTTATTACTCCAGAGAAGAATGTTCTGATTCTGTTCTTCACAATGCTGCTTCTTCCCTTTACGGGAAGTTTTTTTTTTTTTTTTTTTGAGACAGGGTCTCACTTTGTAGTTCAGGCTGGCCCTGAGCTCACTATGTAGCCCAGGCAAGCCTCGAACTCAGCAATCCTCCTGCCTCTGCCTCCTGAGTGCTGGGATTACAGGCGTGAGCCACCAGGCCCGGCACAAGTCTTTACTTTTTAACTACTTAATCCTTCTTCCTCTCGCCTTCAAGGGCAGCGGGACATGTTATACTAATGACCAGAATGGAGGGTCCTGTGTTCTGAGGTGCACTGATAATGGGGACTCGGCCCCTGAGGTCATGACCTCCGGGTTGCTGCCTGCAAGGACAGAGAAGGGTCGGAGCTCTGGGGACTCGCCTGAGACTCAAGACCAGCAAAGCAGCCAGCGCCCTAGATAACATAGGAAAAGGCTTTCAGCCGAACTCTTCCAATAAGGGCGGCCATCTGGAGACAATGATCATTACTGCTTACAGGAATAGGCAGGAAAACCCTACAGTATACAGTGGAAACCATTTTCAAACACATTAAAGAGGCACATTTTCTTAAGTGAGGCTCTGTATTACAAATAGTATTGAAAGGGCTGGAGATATAGCTCAGTGGTTCCAGCACCTGCCTAGCAAGCGCAATGTCCTTAGTTCGAGCCCCAGTAACCCACATACAACAATACCGGACATGGTGACTCTCAGCCACCAGCAATTAGTACCACATACCACAGTGCTGGGTGTGGTGACTCACGCCCACCAGCCATCAATACCACATACCACAGTGCCAGGTGTGGTGGCTCACGCCTGTCATCCCAGCACTCGGGAGGCAGAGGCAGGAGGATTGCTGAGTTCCAGGCTTGCCTGAGCTACATAGTGAGCTGAGGGCCAGCCTGAACAACAAAGTGAGAGCCTGTCTCAAAAAAAAAAAAAAATGAACTAGTCTTCTTACAAACAAGAATTAGTATTTGTCAAAAATAAAACACTAAAGATAACTCACTAATTATAAATTCATAACTGGCACAGTTGGTTAGAGCCAATAAGGGTACACAGAAGTACAATATAAGTTTGAAATGTGTATTGTTTTCAAAGCTGAAATAATGTAATTTGAAGAAAAAATAATTAAATAAATTTCTAATTTCTTAAAGAAAATCTAGTCTAGTAAATAATAGTTTTACACTTCCGTTTAAACATTCTAAACAAAGCCCTCAAGATATTAACAGTTCTTTAATATATTTTTCAAAAAATACTGGATCCAACAGTCAATTCTTTTTTTTTTTTTTCTTTTTTTGAGATAGGGTCTCACTTTGTAGTTCAGGCTGGCCCTGAGCTCACTATGTAGCGCAGGCAAGCCTTGAACTGAACAATCCTCCTGCCTCTGCCTCCCAAGTGCTGGGATGACAGGCGTGAGCCACCACACCTGGCACTGTGGTATGTGGTACTGATTGCTGGTGGGTGTGAGTCACCACACCCAGCATTGTATATGGTTACCCGGGATCAAACTCAGGACCTTGCACTTGTGAGGCAGGCCACGGAACCACTGATCTAAATCTCCAGCTCCAACAATCAATTCTTATATGGCAAAACACTGTAAATTTTAAGTTTTTATGAACATGCCTTATCTCTACTTATAAAATATACTTAGAGGACTCAGGCCTAGAGTGGCCTAGAACCTGCAATTTACTGAGTGGGTGTGATTTTTTAAAAGAGCAGGTATTTTTAGATGTTGACTCTGGCCAGATTTCCCACTTGTGTCTTATTAGAGATACTTTACGGTGACCGTGGTTGTCTAATAGAGAAATCTTTTGACCGTGAGATACTTCTAGTGCATTCTTAATTACAAACCAGCTGAGAACAGCCACGCAGAAGGAACATTTAGGAGATGCCCTGAGGATTTACAGCAGGGGTAACTTTGTCCTCCTCAAATTGGTAAATGGAGGATTTTCTTCACATAGAATATACAGAGTTAACTGATTACGGGATTGCTTCCTCTTCTGAGAAGGAGCAGTTATTCACAGATGAGAGAAATAGGTATTTTTCAGGCTTGTTGATTCAGTTAGATCTCCTCTACAGAATTTTTTAAATGATAAAATAATGCTTTTAAGTACTTAAGTCAGTAAAAAGCAGTTTTGTCCTGGTACCAAACAGAGACATATTCACACAGGAACACGGCCAAGGGAAGCAATCCCGGCACAGGCGCTGGGTGGGGACAAGAAAACATAGTCCCATCCTCACCTTGTTTTTGAATTCGCCATTGAAAGCAAACTTGTTCTCTGGCTTTCCCTCCGGAACCTTATAAAATCTCAACCAGTGCACGGTCGCTTCCAGGTAACCCGGCTTGAACTTCTTGACATCGTCAATATCTGTGAGGGAAGAAACAAAAGGCATTTTGTTAAAAAATGAATGAATAATTAAAATTCATTTTACTCTGTGGGGGAGCCCCAACGGCCACGTGTGACGGCTGCACGGGGGCTGACCCCTCGCGCGCCCCCTGCGGCTGTGATCACTACGGCGGCTGCATCTTGTACGCATGCGCAAGTGCGCAGTGGGAAGACCGGGGACCGGAACACATTCATTTTGTCAAGAAGCTCATCGGGACCACTGAGGGAACCAGACAGACAGACAACACCTTCCACAGGGATACACACAACACGACTGCGATATACCGCAGGTGTTCACATTTTAAGGATGTGGTTATAGTGAGAGACACACTGCCAATGATCTCACACACCGTACCACCCCTCGCGCTGAACACGCTGGGCACTGGCTCCTGGCACTTCCTGAAGCGGCTCTGGAACCCTCTTTGCGAGCGTCTTTGCCAGGTGTGGGCAAAAGAAATCAATGCTGCTGCCAACACCACCCAACAGAGAGGCAGCTTGTAAAAACACAACAGCGAGCCCTCGCCCGCCTTGTTCGCTGGACCTGGCGCCTGACGCCTTCTGGGGCTTCCCTAGTCAGAGTGACTAGGACAGGTCGGTGTTTGGAATTGGTTCAGGACCTGGAAGCAGCCAGAACAGCACAACTCAAGACACTCATGAAAGAGGCCTTCCGGAACTGCTGCAGAAGGCGAGGAGAGAGGGGAGAGGGGTGTCCGATGTGAGGGGCAGGCATGTGAGGGAGAATCAGTGACAATATGCTGTAATATCCTTCCTTTTCCTTCCTTCCTTCTCCTTCCTTCCATCTCCTTCCTTCTTTCCCTCCCTCCCTCCTTCCTTCCTTCCTTTCTTTCATTTATTTATGCGGTACTGGGATTGAACTCAGGCTCTTGTACTTCCATCTGCAAGAGACAGAGACGTACAAGCCTGCAGGGGAGACTGTAATGATGGTCCCCGGCAGGTGAGAACTGGATATGCCACCAACCAGCCGCCCACACCAAACACTCCGGAGACCTCTGTCTAGAGGAAAAGGCAGCCGGAAGCAGCACGCCGGCAAAGACCCACACAGACAAGTAGCTTAAAGTAGTTACTATGGAGCTGCTGAAAGCCTTTCAGGAAATAAGGTCACGGGACACCTACATGGACGCCTCAGATGAGGGACAGAAACTATAAAACAATCAAAACACCAAGTCGGAGGTATCGGAAACGAAAAATCAGATCCTAAGGGGAGAACTTAGAGGCTCACTTCTCCGCCTACATTAGGAAACAGAAGACAGATCAGTAGAAATTACTCAGGCTGAGGACCTTGAAAGACTGAAAAAACACGACGAACATTTCAATGATTATCAGACAGTAAGAAAGTGAGCTAAAGTCTTTTCATTGTGAGGCACAGAATAAAGTGAAGGAGAATGAAGGAAAAAAGTGAAAAAAAAATTAATGGCAAATGATTTCCCAAATTTGGTAAAATACATAAACTTACAGATCCACAAAGTTTACTATACCCTGAGCAGGATAAAGAAAAGGACACCTAAGTACATAACAGGAAAAACATGCTAAAATCCAAAAATAAGAAAATCTTTAAAACACTCTGAAAAAAACCCATATATTTTATAAGAAAATTAACTACTGACATCTTTTGGTGACCAAAAAAGGAAACAGCTTTATAGCGCTAAAACCCCAAAACTCAACAAGAACACCCTTAACATTCTATATCCAGTAAAACTCTACTTCTAAAGAAAGGCAAGAAATGACAATATTAATTAAATAAAAATAAAGAAAATTTATCATCAGCAGAACTGTGCTACAAGAAATGCTACCACCTTTAAACTAAAATGAGGGGCTGGGGATTTAGCTCAGTGGTCGGGGTGCCTACTTTGTAGATACAAGGTCCTGAGTTTGACCCCGGGTCTTAAAAAAAAAAAAAAAATAGCTAGACCTCAAACTAAAAAGAAGTGAAACCAGAACAAACATCAGCTCCACAGACCTTCAGGATGGAGTAAAGAATTCGAATGTGGAAAAGATAACTCTGGGGGTGAACATGGTAACATGCGTGTGCACATGTGCGTCTTGCTCTTCATCTCTTTAAAAGGCATTTTATTGTTTGAGAAAATAGGTAACAAAAGCATAAAGGATGGATGGAGGTTCAGGAAGCACCTGCATCCCTCCTGCTGCTGCTGGAAATGAAAATCGGTAGAGTCTGGCAAACAGTCTGGCAGCTTCTCACAATGTTAAAATTGTAGTAATTTCCATCTAAACCAATAATCCTATTCTTAGATGTTTCTCTTTGAGGAATGAAAATATATGCACACACTTGCATTTCAATGTTCACAGCAATATTATTTATGTTATTCCCAAATTGGAAACTTAAATTTCCACCAGTGGGTGGAACTGGTGTGCCTGAGAACGGAACTATCACCGATGAAGTCAGGGATCACCAAAGCATCATGGGAGAGCAGAAAGCCACATCCACACCCCACGGCCACAGGAATGGACCGTGGCCTCCCGACTCCACGGACAGGAAGTTCTAAGTAGGCCCAGCCGTGGTCACGGAAACTGCAGGCAGCTGTGCGAACTCCGTGACGTGTTCGGGACAGGCTGGTCTGTACGGAAACGCCAGAAAGCTCACTGTGAAAAGTCAGAGACAGACAGCCCCAGCCCGGAAAGCGTTCAAGGCCTGGACAGACAGGTAGACATGGAAAGAAACACACTACTAACACGTGAAACCAAATACATCTGGACAGACAGGTAGACATGGAAAGAAACACACTACAAACACGTGAAACCAAATACGTCTGGACAGACAGGTAGACATGGAAAGAAACACACTACGAACATGTGAAACCAAATACATACGCATACATAGCACTCACTGCCCCAGAGTCGGAGACACCACCGTGAGAGGCAACATTTCCACCAGGCCACAAAGATAGGCAGATGCTCCTATGTAGGTGGCGACATTTTAGAGAGAAGGAAATACTTCGGCAGAACGGCTGAGACGAAGGAGTCGGGCACCCGGGGTCGGGGACTGGCCTGTGACGCTTCGGACAGTGCACAGGGCCCATGTCCGAAGATCAGGCGGGGCGGCTACAGGCTTAGCCCAGGTACGGGACCTGGACTTTCTCATGGAGTCCGGTTCTCTACCTTCCTCTCCAGACAAACTGCATTGAGAATCAGTTATGTCTGACACACGGTGAGGAAGATACGTTTTCATGGGGAGAAGGGTGGGAGCAGGAGAGTGTTGACACTGGCTCAGCAGAGAAGGAGAACAGAACAGGCCCAGGCAATGGGCAGGAAGGCAGGTTCCGTGACAGCTGCTGCTCGTCTGAGGCACTAGGGCGGCGACAGAGGGTTGGCTCTGTCAGACTGGGGGCAACTTACTAAAGAGACCCCTATGGGCAGAAACGCGTGGTTCAGGACATCACAAACACCAAGAGGAAAGCTGTGCCGAGGACTTTACCCAAACACGTGTAACTGTTAAAATACCAACACTTCAAGTGCAAAGAATGTCTTCAGCCCTTAAATAGGTGAAAGTGTTCCCACTGTGAAGACACTTTCAGACTTTGTTCAAATGTTCATTTTTATGTGTCGGTGCACAGACGTGTACATTCATCTATTCACTCATCGATTTCAAAAATTTTATTAATTACCTATCGACCCCGGGGGCTCCACAGAGCCACCCAGGAAGCATCTGCAGAGTGCACTAATTTACAACTCTACCCTGACTGTCCGATTCCACAAATCAACAACAAGCCAGACTGCCACCAAGATCTGAAGAAAAAAAATGTTGCTTTCCTCTGGATCAATTGCATGAAACCATTACACAAAGTAAGGAAACCATATAATCAGTTGAGGATATTTTATTTTTATGCAAGGATCAATAACAAATAATACTGTATCATCTACTTTTATTACTGAAAAGGGGGAAAAAAAGATAACCAGGAAATGGCCTCTGGTTAACATTGTGTTCAGAGTGGGGTTAAAAAAAAGATAAATGAAAAAGCCGCTGATGATTTCTGGGACTGAGGCCTTACTGCTCACCCTGCCACGGGTACCAAAACCTCTTCCAAACAAAGGAGACAATATAGGTTTTGTTTGTTTGTTTGTTTTGAAACAGGGTTCCACTTTGCAGTTCAGGCTGGCCCTAAGCTCACTATGTAGCCCAGGCAAGCCTCGAAATCAGCAATCCTCCTGTCTCTGCCTCCTGAGTGCTGGGATTACAAGTGTGAGCCACCACGCCCGGCGACGATATAGGTTTTTAATGTCTCCTTACAAATATTCATGAAAAACAACTGTTGCATTTTGAAACACTGTATTTTTTGCAGTACAAAGAGAGGTTTGGGCTCAGAGAATGAGTTTTCTTAATGACTGAGATTCTCTAACGATGTCCGTGTTTTCCAGAACATTCTGCATGTCTGGGCTTAATGCAGAGGGCTCTGAACAGTGCACTCCTTGTGCCTATACTTTCCTTCTCCCTAATCCTTCACAAATTCTGCTCTTAACAAGTAAAACTAGTACTAAACTACATACTAATCACAAACAAAAAAAAAAGAAAGAAAAAGAAATTAATCCTTCAAAATAACTGCTGCAAAACAAGGTAGCTCATAGACAGTCCTACAGGTATTAGGCTACAAAACAATTCTTGTGGGCTTTTTTTTTTTTTTTGAGCTAAGGCTAGCCTCGAACTCACAGCAATCCTTCTGCCTCTGCCTCCAGAGTGCTGGGATTATGGGCGTGAGTCACCACACCCAGGGCTGTGGTATGTGGTTACAGGGGATCAAACTCAGGGACTTTGAGCTTGGGAGGCAGACAGGGAACCACTAAGCTAAATCCCTGACCTACAAAACAATCTTAAAAAAGGGTTGGTAGATTTTTCCCAAGACATAAATATTCAGTACAATTTTATAAGAGATTCACACGGTCAATAAAATAAAAACCACGAAGATGTCTTACACGTAGGAGAAACGGAAATATTTCTCTAATCTAATTTTGACGCAGAACGAGTGCCGAAGTGCTCGGGTCTGACAGAACACGGCTGCTCTGAAGTGTTTTTAAAATGGGGGGAATGTCCCCAGGACAACCGTCTCAAACTCCTCAAATTAAACTGTGCTCCCTCAGGTGCATGACAGCGAACCCCGTTCCTCTGTGGAACTGGTGTGTGCTCACAGCAGTAACCGCTTCCTCCAGCACTGACTCGGAACATAGGAAGACAGGCTAGAAGTGAAGGGCTGTGTTTCCTAGAACAAGACCTCAGAGAGGGGGAAAGGCCAGGCATCGCACGCTCAGAGCGGCTTCCACCATGCTGGAAAGGAAACGGGGCTCTGGGAGGTGCTGGGGTTCTCCAAGGTTAGGTAACAAGTCCTTACGGGGGAGCATTCCAGGCCTCGGGGCTCCCACACCCTTCACCACATCACGAGGGTGATGCCTAACCTCTGAGCTCGAAGGGGTCAAGGTCTGAACAGAGGGAACAGACTCCCAGTCATTTTGTGCTTAATTATAGGCATTTCACTCACTTGGTATCTCACTGTCCCCCACCCCCGCTCCTGACGCCTCGACTCCCACCCCAGGCCGCTTAGGGTGCACTGCTATGACATCAAAGGGAAAGATCAAAGGGGCGACATTTCGCCAAGCCTCCAATGATCATTATCTCAGGGATACCTGAGTTATTAAGGAGAAAACAGACTCCCGGCAAGCAATGAACACAGGCAACTGCCCCCAGTGCTTTTTAGGGGGATAGAGGGGCAGGAATGAAGAGGGTGTTACTTTAGAACGACCCCAGCCTCCCGCCATGTTGCCTCGGTTTCCTTATCTAAAAAGAACGAGGACAAGCAGCACAGCTCCGAGAAGATGAGGAAAGGCCAAGGGTGTGGTGCCCGAGGGAGCGGGCACACAGTGCCGGGCAAACGCGTGCTGCACAAGTACGAGGCGCAGGACGAGCATGGGTGCTGACCCCTGCTCCCGCCAGGGAAGAAAAGGTGACTGTCCCTCGGGCTGCGAGGCTTTCCCCTGAGATGACTGTCCCACCTTCGCTCTCTTCTGTTTGCTTCGCCTCCAAACGACGGAGTTAAATTATGTTGCAAGAAGAAAATCAAATATCGAATTAACTTATTTTTTTAAAAAAAGCTCAGGGAACTAGAAGTATTTACCTAGTAAATGAAAATTTAAGCCAAAGAGATTGGGCTTAAACATGTTTATTTCTACTCTGAAAGCCAGCAAAAGAAACTCTGTGGTCTTATTGGACTTAGAAGGTTCCCTAGATGTACATCAAAATTCTACGTACAAAACACAAATGAAAACTCTGGGGGAGAATGTGATAATGGCCTTTGAAAAAGTCCCAACTGTCTAATTTAAAACGATTCTCTATTGCTGGTGCAACCTGTTCATGCAGAGTACACCTACATCAACTAACTGCTCTGGTTTCAACTATCACTTTGAATCTTTCATTTTAGAAACTATGCAGTCATTGTGCAAGAAACTGCAGGATAAGAGAAAAGAGTTCTCCATTATTTGGAGGCCCAACAAAAGAAATCTTCCTGGATCAAGTTGAAATAGCTTCTAAACCTAAATTATGTCATCCTGACCTCCCCTTATCGGATGTTCCCGGGACTCAAATGCCAGCCTGGTGAATTTCTGAAACTCCACACTGTGGAAGGTGGTCATTTAACCAAGCGAGGTAAGACGCAGCCCCCGCATCTCCGCCTTCTTCACTCTCTGGACTCGGTTACCCATAACCAGCTGCTCTTAATTCTAATGGCCGAGGTTTCCACGGTACAGTCCAGGTGCCCCGGAGTCTTCACGCCTTCAGGATTGGATGCTACATAGGAGCTGTGGGGCCCGGACCAAACCACAGGTGTAACTGGTGTCATGTTCCCCAAGTGCTAACGAGACCCCGAGGGCTCCTCTCCTAGCAGGGAGTCCGAGGAACTGCGTTTCAAGTGTTGAGTCTCTAAAGATTTGCACTGTGACTGCAGTTTCAGAAATTGAAACTTGGAGGTTAAAATGGTAATGCTAAAAGAGCAGAAATGCAGCCAAAAACAAAAGTTAAAAAAAATATACATAGAGCAAAATCAAGATAGATACCAGGAAATGGATCTTTTCAAATAGGAGGGGGAAGAAGAGATGGAAGGAGAGGGAAGAAAAGGAAGGAAAGAATGAAAAGAAAGCATTGAAGAAAAAAGTGGAAATAGAATTTTTGTTTGTTTTGAGACAGGGTCTCATTTTTTGTAGTTCAGGCTGGCCCTGAGCTCACTATGTAGCCCAGGCAAGCCTCAAACTCAGCAATCCTCCTGCCTCTGCCTCCCGAGTGCTGGGATGACAGGCGTGAGCCACCACGCCCGGCACTGTGGTACGTGATATTGATCGCTGGTGGGCGTGAGTCACCACGGCCAGCATTGTATGTGGTTACGGGGATCAAACTCAGGACCTTGCGCTTGTGAGGCAGGCGCCAGAACCACTGAGCTAAATCTCTGGCCCAGAAATAGAGTTTCTGCAAACAGGAAGGGGGCCAGGAGTTGGAAGGAACAGAGAGGAAAGGGAGGGGATGGAACACAAAAACAAATATGTTCAAACTGTCACAAAATCACTATCTGCTTTGTGAGAGAAATTTTGATTCATGTAAAATAATTTATACTTAGCTACAACATTAGCTGTTTTAAAGTTATTTAAGAAAAAGCTAACCTACCTCCTTATAAAAAAAAGACACTTCAGACCTGTGTAGAGCCGGGGAATCAATATCCTGCGTAATATTCTGTAAAAATGTCTGGAAAATGTGCACCGGTGAAGACTGTCTAAGAGGAAAGAAGGCGGGTGGACAGACTCCGGGGTAGAGTAGAAATAAGCTGGGCGCGATGGTGCTCACCTGAAGTCCCATGGTTCTGTGAGGCCGAGGCAGAAGAATCACAGGTTCAAGCCCAGCCTGGGCACGTCAGTGATTTAGCAAGACTTTGCCTCAAAATAGAAAAGGCCCTGGGAGGTAGCTCATTGAGGAGGCCCTGAGTTCAATCCCCAGCGCTGGAAGAGGGAGTCAGGGAGACCAAGACTGAGACAGGCAGAGAGACAGAGAGACAGGGACAGAGGGAAGAAAGAAAGGGAGGGAGAGAGAGGAAGGAAGAGAGAAAAAGACCAGCTCCACAGCCGACTAGAGCATTAAATAGACTGTCTAAAGCTAATGGCTCCGTAGGTAGTAAGATAACCTATGTGTGTAATACTGTACTTCCATAATAATCCAGTACTTACTACTTCGTTTTCTGCTTTCAGAGTCAACCAAGAAATAAAATATAAAAATAATGAAAGAACATAAACATTACTTCTTTCCTTATCTCTCCGGGACGAACCTGGGCCCTGCGCGAGCCTGGCACACGCTCTGCTCCTGAGCCAGGGCCCACACGTGCGTCAACTCGGACGCCGCAAGACAAGCAGTGCAGCTACAAGGCTGGCATCTCGGGGCGGAGGAGAAACTTCAGAAACCTCCGTACCCTAGGCCGGGCCACTGCAGTCAGAGTCACTGTAAAGGCAATGAAGCAATAAAAACAGACTGAGGTATAACACTTAGAATTACTGGGATAATCCAAGGAGAAATATGGTCACCAGTTGAGATATATTTAAGAAGTTAATTTCCCTATCTTTCAAAGCCATTTGAGCCAGGCATGGTGGCACACGCCTATAATCCCAGCACTTGGGAGGCTGAGGCAGGAGGATCTCTGGGAATTCAAGGCCAGGCTGGAATATATAGTGAATTCAAACCCAGCCTGAACTTCATAGCAAGACCTTGTCTCAGAAAAAACAAAGAAAGAAAAACAAAATATCAAAAACAATGTAGGAACAAAGTAGGAACTCTTTGTGTCAACAAAGAATATTTGTAAATTAAGAAATGGAATTGTAAATAATATTGTATACAACATATGCAGACATATGGAGAAAAATAAACGAGCAGCTGTAGTCAGAGCCCGGAGCACAGGAGAGAAGGAAACAGGCGGGGAAGGAAGGGGCGGGTCAAACTCATCGAGCTCGCGCTGGCCTTGGGGATGCCTCTCCGGCGGCCTCTCTTCCCATCTTGCTCCTCCGGGCAGAGCCTGACCCGGCCCAGCACCCACTGTGCCCTCCTAGTCCACAGGAAGGGAACTGCACCCCAAATGCCCGAAGGGCTTCTCCTCGGCTCCGAGAGCCCCAGTGCGCCACAGACCCACCGTGAAACTTGTCAGCCTCGGGGTCGTTCGCGTTGATGGCGATCAGCTTCCAGTCCGTCTCGCCCTGATCGATGAGCGCCAGGACGCCGAGGACCTTCACGGGGACGACCTCTCCGCGGGAAAGGACCTTTAACGAGAAGAGGCACCGCAGTGGCGGCTTCGGAGCTCACCGCGTCATGGGAACCATAGGAAAGGGGGGAGGGCACTGCGGACCAGTTAGTGGCCAATAATCAAACACTGTAAAAATACATAATCATGACACCTGCTTTGAAGTGTCCCTTGTTGAACCTCAAAAGTTCAACCAAGATGGGATTAGTGGCTAAAGAAAACACCGGGTCCCGTCGGGAACGTGCACAGAACACTAGAAGTCCTCTGCAGACGGCGGATGACGGACGGGCGCGCGGGCGGCCGCGCTGCGCTGGAGGCAGAAGGCGGCGCAGCCCGGGCAGAGGCTCAGCCTGGCTCCTGCGGGACGGGGACGGCCGGGGCTCCCGGCACGCACAGGGCAGGGCTGGGCCCGAGGATTGCCGAGTTCAAGGCTTGCCTGGGCTACATAGGGAGCTCAGGGCTAGTCTGAACTACAAAGCGAGACTCTGTCTGCACAAAAAAAAAAAAAAAA